>JBBBDQ010002245.1:4975000-5057500 GCA_037127315.1 Ascarosepion bandense | reverse complement strand
ATAATACCTATATTAACCAAGATGAAAACAAAAGTTCGAAACAATTCCAAGATTATTGAAAATTACTCATCTCAGAAATAAATACGAAATATTTCAGTGTTGTTTTCATTTTGGGGTTACCTAGACGATATTTTTTACCGTAGAAACCCTGTGTAGCTAAATACATCACATTGTCACCTACAAAAATAAAGTGAGAAAGTACCTCTCGAATCTTGTTTTGGCCTAAATGTTGTATTAAATTATCTTCACGTAGATTGTGAGGTAAATAAGTGACTTCACTGTAAATTACATACATGCATATACAAAACTTAATGCGCATTCATGCACAAACACATTTAACTTATCGTTTGTAAAATTGTGTGTGCAATACTTGTCATAAAGTGCAGAAAATATACAATGATCCTAAGAAGAGGTACCGTCCAATGACTCTTTGATCAACAACATAGTGCTGTTATACGACACAGACCAGGGTTAGAGTGGCGGGAAATGACTGCTCATCGGCAGAGTGATCTTATACTACACGGATCATAGGCAGAGTACCCGGAATCGATTGATCATCGGCGGAGAGCACAGATACTACACCGCTCAAAGAGTCAGATTGCAATCTTTTGAAATCGGAGACAGAATTGTAGTTCTATGCATAATTGATCCGTCTCTTTTGATAGATAGATAGATAGATAGATAGATAGATAGATAGATAGATAGATAGATAGATAGATATGAATTGAATAAGATAGATAGATAGATAGATAGATAGATAGATAGATAGATAGATAGATAGATAGATAGATAGATAGAATTGAATAAGATAGATAGATAAATAGATAGATAGATAGATAGATAGATAGATAGATATGAATTGAATAAGATAGATAGATAGATAGATAGATAGATAGATAGATAGATAGATAGATAGATATGAATTGAATAAGATAGATAGATAGATAGATAGATAGATAGATAGATAGATAGATAGACTTGTGTATATCTTTTAATGTACACTGCGTATGCAACTGTTGTATTCGTATGCATTTTATTATGCATCTATAAAGTGCACTCTTTTGCATTCTTCATATATTTTACGATGATTTTGTTCATATGTGCTCGTAGAATTATGCCTCCTTCCCTTCTTCCTTTCTTTCTCTCTCTTTCTTCCTTCCTCCCTCTCTCACCATCTCCCTCCCTCTCTCTCTCTCTCTCTCTCGCTCTCTCTCTCTTTACATCCAGACACACAACACACACATACATATATATATATATAGATAGATATATGCGACTATGTGCGTGTGCTTGCGTGTGAAGCGGCGTTTCTTCATCAAATATCTATTTTCGACCAACGGACTGGATTACACGTGTTTGTAATTACTTACGTAGGTACTGCATTGCTTATATCAGGCCTTCCCAAACTTTTTGTATAGCGACCCCTTTTTTGTTAAAAGAATTTTCACGGTTCCACTCCACCACCAACCATCCTCTCTTTGGTAAAAGAAAAATATGGTTCTTCTCTCTCTCGAGGGATCTCGCACATTTCCGGCAAAATCAAACGTAAGCTATTTTTACTATGAAAGACCAAACGTACAAAAATCTCCTAGTTTATAAAACTGACCGTAATGAAAACATTTATGACTCAGCCTAATAAGTCGGCAGATGAAAAGGAGAAGTTAAGCTTAATCGGCCTCTTTACTATTTAGTGTCGTTATTTCTCAGCATTAAGCAAAATAAAGTAAAGAGTACAAGATTCTTATGTAATGTCTGTCCTTCAATATGACGGACAATCTCTTTAAAGATGAAGGAAAAACTGAAAGCAGTTGAAAAGTGGTTCTACTGAAGGATGCTGAGGATATCATTGACTGACTATGTGAGCAACGACAAGGTTTTGCATAGGTTGGAAACGAAAAAGGAACTTACACTTAACATCAGGAAAAGATAGCTAAAGTTTCTCGGACATGTAATGAGAAAGGAGGGCTTGGAGAATCTGATGCTCACAGAACAGATCGAGGGAAAGAGTGACAGAAGAAAGAAACGCGTGTCATACTTGAAGGGCTTGAGTAAATGGATAGCACAGTATAGTTTGGGAGGAGTAACAAGAGAAAGAGTATGTGTGTATTTCTGAGATGAGGTAATATTTACACTATTTACATTATTCGGACTATTGTCCTCATCTTTGTTGCCATTTGTACGACGTTTCGGCTGTTGTACGCTCCGGCTTTCTTCAGCGCTAAGGACATATGACTCAGTGGATATAAGCGTTGGTTAGTTTCAGTGACATGACCCAAAGAGTTGTGAGTTTAATACCAGGCTACAGCAGTAGTGAACAAGTAACTTAGAGAGTCTGGTTAGAGGGAGATAACTCATGACTACCAAAAGAGGGTTCGCACAAAGAATGAGAATGATATACCCCAGTGATCGTAGTAGAGGCTTCTGTTCGAAATTCCTAGTGCCTGAAGAAGGTCGGAGCATACAACAGCCGAAACGTGATACAAATGGCAACCAAGATGAGGACGATAGTACGATTAAGGTAAATAGTGCAAGAGAAAGAGTGTTAGAACCTGAAAGAAATATAGTGATGTGGAAGGTGACGATCGCCTACGTCTTGAAGTGACACGGTACATAAAAGAAGAATAAGAAGGAGGAGGAGGAAAAGTAGGAGAAGTTCGAAACTCAACGTCGTCCGCTGGGACAAGTCAGATGAAATGTAGTTTCAAAAGTGTCAACACGAACCGTTAGACATCGTTTATATGTAGCAGTATTACGGACACGTGTGCTTTTATTTAAACTCAACTCCTTGTGGTAGTTTGTGTCTCGAAAGGGTCAACTGGGCGATGGTATGTCTCCCTGAGACGAGAACGGGTTGTGCCATCATGCAAGTTACGGTCAATTGTATGCACGGGAGTGATATCTTCTGAAGTAGAGGTACTAAAACTTTTTAGGATCACGAAACCGAAACTTATGGCGACCCACACAAATTTTTACTGGGTAAAACCATTTTAACTTTTAATTATCGATATCTATAGTTTTTTTTTTTGTTTTGTTTTGTTTTGTTTGTCATTATATCCGTTGTAAGCAGATATCTAACCTTTAGTCACAGAGCATATTCTAGGGCATATTCGCTAAAGACATATGCCTAACTCTTGACATTGTGGGCAACATCTTTGGAGAAGACTTAATAGCGCCAAATACGCCCAAAACATTGTTCAAACTGTTCTACTCTCCTTACTGCATCCGGAATTCGATGTTCCAACAGGATAACGTGTACGCATTTGATGGCTGTTATATTTATAAAGCTCTAAAAGATGTTCAACAACTTTCCTTGTCACCATGGTCGGTATCTGCTATTGAAGACGTGTAAGGCATGATAGTTTTACACCAGATACGTTTACTTTGCCGTTCAGATGGAATTATTTTACGCCAGATACGTTTCTTGGCCCTTGAGACATGATAAGCTTATGCTAGATACGTTTAGTTAGCTAGTGAGGGATGATATGTTTACGCTGATACGTTTACTTAGCCCTTGAGACATGATAAGCATACGTTATAAACGTTCAGTTAGCCATTGAGACATGATAGGTTTACGCTAGATACGTTTAGCTTGTCATTGAAACATGAGTTTACGCCAGATACGTTTATTTGTTCCTTGAAATATGATAGGTTTTCGCCAGATACACTGTATGACAAATTACATCAGAATATAGTTACATTGTTCAATATAATTTCTCTTTGAAGTAAATTAAGTTCATATTTTATGGTACCATGATTTAGTAACAATGTCCTTGTGCCATGCATCTTGTCCATATACAATTTGTAAAGCTTCTGTAAATTTTATATCTTATAAGGCTGTGCTATTAAGGCTTTTCACTCGTCACTGGAATTAAATAGCAATGCTAGGATCTTTAACCAAAACTTTATCTTCTAAACTCGTTTTTAAAAAAAAAATAGTATGAAATTGGAAAAATATATTTTGTGTCATTGATTACTACTTAACCCATTAACTATCAAATTGAGTTCCATATCACGCTTCTAAAATTAACCTTAGTGCATTTCACTATATTTTCTGTCAGCGTACACATATTTATTTGGGTCGGTTCCTTGTGTAAGTGGATAAAAGGCATGCAAATTCGATTCTGTCTGGAGGCACATTTTTTAGTAGGATTTTTCCGTTTTGTCAGATTTTTTTTTTTAATTGTATCACCCCGAGCAAGGCGGTAATGCCACTGATGTGCAGGGGGCTACGTAATAGTGAAAAGATTGGAAAAAAGAAAGCCGGAAACCACATCCTAAACAGGGAACAAGGGACAAGCCTCTTAACCTGTTCAATAGACGTGGGTGGAGTGTGAACCGGGCGATATAAAGATTGGCATTACTTTCACGTCTTAAAAAAGTTAAAAAAAAAAAGAAAGGAAGCGATGTGGAATCGAACCCGTGTACCCATTAAAAAATAACATTTGCAATGGGTACATTAGAAACCACTATTAATTTACGATACCTGGTTAGAAATAAATTTTTAAGAATTAAGTCTTTCTTGAAGCTTGTATTTTAGTTTTAAATTTAAGCTAACAGATTAAAATTAATATTTCCAATAAGCGAAATACATTGTTCTGTTTCAATACTAATTTATAACTAATTTAAATTAACTGAAAGATTTTTTTTTGGGTGGGGGCTTTTGTTTTTTCTAAAAAGAAAAAGATCTTACCGACATTTTTAAACCAGGGATTATTGAATATAATTTTTTTTATTAAAAAATCTTCAAAAAATAAAATATACTTTTCTGAGACTTTATTTGAGGCACATTAACTGATTTAATGTTTAATTAACCTGTTTTGAAGTAGATATTATTAATTTTAAAATATCGCAAAAACTCATATTTTAACACAGCGGTAGCTATTTATTTAAGCTGTAGACGAGCTTAACAACTTGGTGACAGATAGATCTTTTTCTAACGTTGAATATGGAGTGGGGGGCTTTAGGCATAAAACATAACTGAAATTAACGCCAGAGCCTTTTATATATAACTTTTAAGTGCTTATTAATATGAAAAGTCAGTAATCTTATGTCATACTGAAATTTAGAAATTTTAGCTTTAAATTTACTATAATTATCGGCCTTATTTTCTGAAAATATAATGTATGAACACCCGTATCTACAAAATCGGCACATTTATTCACATACAAAATGAAAGGATAAATTCTTTTAAAAATTTTGATGTTTGTTGATTTTTACTCAGCTTTTTCATTTATGATTAATAAATATAGTTTTGTATAATATTATTATTTAAAAAGGTGAAACTGAAGCAGAATTTAACAAAAAAGAAAAACTCAATTGATTAACTTGTTCTAATAAACGCTAAAAAAAACGAAACAAATTCTTGTAAAAAATAATTAATAATTAATTATTTATTGAAAATGTTTTTCGATAAATAATAATGTCCTTAATATATTTTATTTATTAAAACAATAAAAAGCATTTCTAATTGAATAATGTCTATGTTACTATAAAAATACATTTTTATAGTAAAAATTTCTAGCAATATTCTTTTGAAGAAAAAAAATTACCAGTAATATATCACTGTGAATAAAATTTGTTTTCAAGAAAATTAAACTTAGGCAGTAAATGACCCATAAGGCGTTGATATGCGGCTACAGAAAGCCTACCTTTTTATACGTTTGGAGTCCTCGACATGATGTAATGTTAGCAATCTTGTCGCGCTAGAACCTATTACAACTGAGTAGTGAGTTTGATCCTCACTGGGTGCCACATACTTTTAACCTTGAGCCACATTTGAGCAGCGCTTAGCAAATCACCTTTTTGACACGTTTTGAGTAAAATTATGCAGATGCTTATGTTAACCTTTTTTTCCGCAAACTCTTCAATCTGGTTTTCTTTCTAGTGTCAAGCGATCAAAAAAAAAGGCCATAGGCACTTGGTTCAAGATCAGGGGAATATGTCGGTTTCAGTAGAAAACTTTTCCTACTTTACTCTGTATAGGTATTTATCTCATCTCTGCACTGAGACGCGATGTGACACAAGGTTGATTTTAATGTGTGGAACCTGAGCGCATACGCTTGGGCCAGTGCCCCAAATTGCCCATCCCCCACAACCGTCGGGAGCGACCACCAATCCATCCCTCTAGTGCAATGTCGTGGTTCAGCCTCAGGTATCTGTTCTCCGAGACCGAGCACCTCTCAGTATTTTATTTTTCTCTGAATCGTATCTGTCCTCGGACAGAGACACAACCGAGCCGCGCTCTGCCCAAAGACAGAGACGCAACTGAGAGATGACGGTCCATACCAGCCAGGTAACAGGTAAGTATAGATATTTACCCTACTCCCCGACTTGAGCGAAATGTGACACAAGGTTGGTTTTTAATGTGGGGAGCCCGAACGCGTACGAGTGGGCAAAAGAACAGAAATTCCCCAGTCCCCGCAACTGCCGGTCGCGCTGGCCCCGGTAACGAGCACTTGGTCCACCCCTCTGGTGCAAAGGGGTGGCACGGCCTCGGGACACCGTTTCCCGGGACCGGACATCTACTCAGTATAATTTTTCTCAGATGTACATCTGTCTTCGGACAGAGCTACAACTGAGCTGCATTCTGTCTTCGAGGACAGAGACGCAAATGAGAGATGATTTTAGGTCCCTACAAAAAGTACCAGGTAAGTATATATTCTTTATACAGCCATACCAAACTGTTACACCGGTTTCCGTACGATCACTGATATTAAGTAACGTCGAGCCTTGTTAGTGTCTAGATGGGTGACCGCTGGCGAATGACAGGTGCTGTACGCTGGGGAATCACAAACGATATTAATGGATTTCCCGTTGTCTGTTATTACACTACATAAATAGTTAATTTTCTATACCTACTTGATCCTGTTTCCAGTTCGTAGCTTAGGTGTGTTTGGCTGTGCGGGTGGTGTAGTGGATAATGGCTTTAAATAGTTAATCGGAGATCCGAGTTTTAATTTCAGTTAGATTCGTTATATTCACTTACGCGTAAATATCCTCGGAAAAGGTATGAATCCACCACTTTTCCCCCCGCTATCGGTTAATTAGTAAGACTTGTATGACTAAATCCTTCTTCTTCTTTTCTGTAACGTATCTCTTCAAAATGGAGGCGGTCATGGCCCTCGCATCTTCCTCTCCCTTGTAGCTCTAAATACCTTTTGTCTTGTTATTTCTCTCAAATCCTGCTCTGCTATCCATCAAGTATGTCGCGCTGTTTTCCCCCGTCTTTCTTTACCTATACCCGTCCTGTGAGTATCAGATTCCCCAAACCTTCCTTCCTTATTACGTGTCCCAGAAACTTCAACCTTCTCTTCCTGATGTTAAGCATAAGTTTCTTTTTGTTTGCATTCTCTCCAAAACCACTTCGTTGTTCACATATTTGGTCGATGGTACTCTCAGCAACCTTCTGTAAAACCATATTATTGTTGCTTCGAGTCTTTCATCTTTGAAAAAAGATTGTTCGGCACTCGCCGCCATAAAAGAAGACAGACATCCCTTTACAGTTCAGTGCTCATATCTTTGTTTCCAACGTAATTTTCTTGTCTCTTAATCAGTCAGTTAAGAGCCATACGTGATACACCTTTGGGAGATCATGTCTTGAAAAAGACATGACTGACTGGGTAGAAGGTTACCCCGCAGTAGGTTGCCATTACTTTCTGCGGTAGATTATTTACCAGCCAAAGCTATAGAACCCCATCTGTCCTGTTATTTAACCCATAACTAGAGAGAAGGGCGGATGGATATCTTTCCCAAGGGTATTTGCGCGTAAGAAACTCAACTGGTATTCGAACTCGGCTCCCCGATTTCTCGTTCCGAGTCGATATCCACTGCACCATAACGCATCTTCTTTTTCATGTGCCGTGTCCTTTCAGGACAATGGCGATCAATGACTATCACTTAGCTCTCTCTCTTGTCGCTCTCAATATTTTCTCTTGGTACCTCTAAGCCCCGCTCCGCCATCTATTTGCTCAAACCAAACAAGTACATTTCGTGCTGCTTTCCCCTGTCTCTTCTTCTCTTTATCAGACTTGTGAGTATTAAGTTCTCTAGGCCCTCCCTCCTCATTACGTGTCCCAGGAACCTTATTTGTCTTTTCCTGATATTTAATATGAGTTTACTTCTCGTTTGCATCCTTTCCAACACATCGTTACACACGTGCTCTGTTCATGAAATCCTTAGCATCCTTCTGTAAATCACATTTCTACAAAGGAGGATGCTGTTTCGGTCCCTATCGGAGAAAACATTTTTTTTTTTTTGAGATTTCTCGAATGGGCAGGCGGGTAGAGATACTTCTTAAAATAAAGACGGTGTGTCTATTTCAATCACGAGTATCTACATTAATAACGTTTGAAGCTATATATATATATATATATATATAATTTGTAAACGAGTTATTACGCAACTCAAGTTTCTACTGTCTGGTATCTTTAGAAGAAGTTATAGCGTTTTCATCCATGGTTGTATGATCCTAATGACGTTTTCTAATTTTGAAAATTACGCGTTCATAAAAAAACCACCGTTAGGTAAGCATTCTTAAAAAACGGTAAAATCAATTATTGTAAAGACACCAGATGGTAGAAACCAGGGTTGCGTAATAACTCGTTTACAAATGAAAAATATTCAAAACTCCAGACAATTTTGTTACGAAAATGTGTCTCACTCGGCAGGTTTCGTAATAAATTTTCTCGTAAATAAGCAGGTCAGTAGAAATAAATATATAAATAGACTGTTTGATTCAAAACAGAATGTCTACTCAAATACGAATATCGATTAAAAATAATGTTCAAACAAGTAAATTAAATTTGTCGGTTGTTTAAACCATTTCGTTAATCTTCGGTACTTTCTGTAATATATAGATATATATTCATGCACATACATACACATATATGTATACAAATACATGCACACATTATGCTTTTTTATTCATACAAATTAGTGCTTATAAGGTAAAGTAATTTTTTCCATAATGTTAAAGTATTAATTATGTGTGGTTATTTTTATGGAGTATTTTCCTTGTTGTTTGAATATATGTGTATAGTGTATATAATATAGGCTACCGCACATGCACGCACATATATGTATTTTCAAATAATGTTTAGGTAGTATAGTGTCAAAATAGAACCTAACACCAACCCAGTCACTCAGCCGGTACGAAGAATCCCATTTAACAGACGGCATCGAGAGATTCAGGTCCTAGTTGATCATAGTTGATCATAGAAAAAATCACAGAATCTCCCCAGTGGGTAAATCCACTCGTTACAGCGAAGAAAAAAATTAAAGATCCTGAAAAACACAACGTTCGTATCTGCATTAATATGAGTAGAGCTAACGAAGTTGTCATCCGTGGACGTTACCCTGTGCAGACAATTAAATTACCCATCCAACGAAAAAAAAAACTGACCTGAATATGGCTTACCACCAAACTGAAGTACATTCTGATTCTAGAGAAATCACTACATTCACAGCATCTGGTGGACTTTTCAGATACAAAAGACGAAACATGCCACGATGGAATACCATCAATTATGAGCCAAAAAATTAAGGATTGTCCTGGAGGGTACAACTTAACAGAGAACATAATAATAGTAGACAGAGCAGTGGAAGAACCTTAGAGGGTACCCCATGCTTTAGGCCTTGTGCCAAATCTAAACTGCACTTAGAAAATCACCTTGCGAGTGTTCCACTCGAACACAACTTTGTCAGAGTCTGTCTTTGGACAGAAAGGAACCCAGACGAGCCTATGCCTTTCGTCTAACTTCTATCTAATTGTTATATAGTGAATAGACTCCTAATTTAAGTAGGAGTAGTCAGAGGAACGAGTGTCAGTCGATGTTGGACGATAGTAGTCGACAGTTAGTCGAATACGAAAGTAGTCAGCGACCTGGCATAATTTCACTGCGTAATATATAAATTCCTAACGTTTTGTACGTCGAATCTATTAACACTAATACAAAGAGTACGTGCGTAAAAAGAATAGTCGCAGATTAAATTGGAATGATACTCGACTAGGCCAGCTGAACATACAAAGGTGAAGACATCAGAATTCTTTCTACAAGACAGACACACATACACAATTATGAACTCACATTACTATCCTATGCTCGCTTAGACATACAAGAATCTTTACTATTTGTCTAAAAGTCCCCTGACATCCTAGCGCACAAACCCTTAATTCTCTCCTCTGAATTCTCGATCCCTGGGTACCTTCCCCTCTTAAGGAAGGGCTCCACTGTCCCTATACATGGGGTGGCGTTTACATCAGTGAATACCTCCCTCTAGGTAGGGTAACATCACTCGAAACCTTGACCATCTATATATGTGTCTCCGTCCTTTACTTGTCAAATCGGTGAGCCATCTTTTCTTTTTATACGGTTCCCCCCTCCTCTCCCGACTGCTTCCTGCTAGAGAGCATCTCTGACAGTATACATAAAGCTACTTTCTCCCACCCATTCGCTAACATATTTGTGTTCGGAGATCTTAACGACCATCATACCAAGTGGCTAAAAGACACTGTCACTGATTCAGCTGGCATTCACGTCATGAACTTTCTTATTTCTCAAGCCCTTACGCAAGTGGTGGATTTCCCCACGCGCTTTCCCAGCATCCCTTCAGGACACGCTTCTCTACTAGATCTCTGCTTCACTTCTGTTCCTGACTCCTGCCAAGTCTCGCAGCTTTGCCCTCTCGGTAACTCCGCTCATGCTGTTGTTTCTATTAATATATCTCACCACCCTCACTCCCCCCACGAGCCTCCTACCAACGGGATCTCCTACTGCTACCAAAGAGCAGACTTTCGCGATTTTCTATGGGACGTTCCTTGGGGAAAGTGTTCAGTCTCCAAGTTGAGGGCTGCGCCTCGGATGTCTCTTCCTGGGCGAAAGCTGGCATTAATGCCTCCATACCTATCAGGAAGTTCCGTCCCAAACCTCATTTCTTCCCCTGATTCTCTCCTGCCTGTTCATCCGCCATTGCCCATAGGAGCCATTACATGCATCTGACCACAATATGTGCCTATTTGTCTCCGTTCGTAATGAGTGTTAGAGGATCCTGAACAACGCCAAGCTGTTGTTTGCGGAGAGAATGAGGCAGCGTATAGCTGCCCGCAAGTTAGGCTCCAAAGTCTCTGCAAACGCGTGCTGAACAACAGCAAATCCTCCATCCCTTCCTTACGCAATAGATTCGAGATCCTCACAGTGGACATGGCCGAATGCTTTGCTCGCAGATTCTCATCGAACTCCACATTTTGACTTCCATTTTAGAGATTAGGCTCAACTGAAAGGGTCTCTGGTATCTAAGATAATATCAAAACTTGACATCCATAAGGCGAGCGGAAATGATGGAATCCCAGTCATTGTTTTGAAGAAATGTGCCTCTTAACTGTCCCCTGTCCCCTCTAAACACTATAATTATTGCCTTTATGCTTTCCGTTTTTCTGACTGCTGGAACTCCTCCTCTGTGGCTCCTGTATTTAAGAACTCAGGAGAACCCTTGGATCCATACAACTATCGACCTATCAGCCTCTTACCAATTTTCGGAAAAGTGTTCGAGGCTATCATCAATGCGAAAATAGTTCAACATCTTACTGCCCATAAACTATTCTCAAACAGGCAGTACGGCTTCCGCTTTTCCAAGTCTATGGCCGATATGATAACGACAATCACGGAGTACATATACCAGGCTCTTGATAAGTCCGGCGAGGCTCGTACTGTTGCCCTGCATATCTTCAAGGCTTTTGATAGGGTTTAGCAAGTTGGCCTTCTACGTAAGCTAAAGGGTTATGGTATCACTGGACATTTGCTTGATCTGATTCAATCTTTCCTATCTAACTGCATAATGAAGGTCATCTTGAATGGGCCTGCCTCCACATTCTACCGCACGAACGCTGGTGTCTCCCAGTGCTCTATCTTAGGCCCTACGCTGATCTTCATAATCTCCCAGACTTGATCAAATCCCAAGTAGGCATTTACGCAGATGACACCACCATTTACTCCCGCATCAGTAAGAAATCCGGCGAGACGGACAAACATAACCTAGCTGCTGATCTTGAGAGAGACCGACACTCAGTGGTGGACTGGGGTAATAAGTGGCTTGTAAATTTTAATGCTTCTAAAAAGAAACTGCCATCTGTCAACCATCACAGGCAATCTCTCCTGCCCCCACCATAAGCAGGAACCAAGCAAGTCTCGCTGAAAGCAATATACTGCGCCTCCTCGGCATTACCCTATCTTCCGACCTCAAGTGGAGTCATTACATTGAGTCAATAGCTAAATCCACTGCTAGAAAGGTTGAGCCACAGTGTCGGGTCAGGAAGTTTTTTTCCGCTTGAATCCATCTTGCACATATACAAATTAACCATCCGACTGTGCATAGAATACTGTTGTCCTATATGGTCAGGCGCCCCTGCTGTTCATCTCAGTGTTCTCGATAGGCTCTAAAAGAGAATCTGTAACGTGATTGTTCCCGACCCGGCAGCTCGACTCCAGCCACTTTCTCACCGGCGGAATGTGCCTTTCCTCTGTCTCTTCCAGAAATATTTTGATGGCTTCTGCTCCAACGACAATTCTATTCAATCAACTTCTTTTCCCACACTTCCCGCCCGTGGAACTCCTTTCCGTATACTTGTTTTCCTGACGGCTACAACCTCCAGGAATTTAAATGCAATGTCAATTCCCATCTCTTATCCACTTGACTCTAGTCCTTTTTACATCACCCTGTATATCTCGTTCTTTTCCTTTCTCTCTACCTTCTCGACTGTCTTCACGCCTGTGTTAGTAAATGTTTGATTTAGCACCCGAAGACCTTTATCCCTTCAAATTTTTTCAAAACATCCTTATTTCCGTGCAAATGTATATGCTGAACTCAAATCGATAATTATTTATTGAATAAACCTACTTTTATTGATGTTAACGATCAGAAAAAAATCGAACTTCTTCTCGCTCTATTATCTCACCCCAAACCACCTTTCTCATATCTAATTCAGTGCTGAATGAATTTAGGCGTAGGAAGCTAACTTCGGCCTATTTACTTCCTTTGTAAAATTACTAAGCGATTTATTTTGTTTCCGAACTCAATTTCAACAGAAAGTTGCGTGTTTATTTTACTCTTTTGGGGGGAGGGGGTATAAATTTTTTTTTAAGAAAGCTAACTTTCAAATAGAAATTTATTTTAAGAAAATTTTTTAAAGAAAGTTATATATATATTAAAATGAATTTTAAAATTTTAATAACTAAGTAGTTGTCATTTACAAATTAAGAGTTTTAGAAAACTTAGAATAAAATGCATTCTGAATCGAAATATTATAATTACACTTCAAGGTCATTTACGTTGGATCAAAAATATAAAATCTTTTCTTTCTTCCCTTTTTTCTTTTTGGTTTCAGAAAATGATGAGATACAGAGAAAACTAAAAGGAAAATAAATTGTAACAATAATGCATACATCAATGGAAATGGAGTCTAGACATGGGTTTTGATCAACTGACACATTTGCCGTTAAGATTGAAAGAAGAAATCAAGTATCCCCCAAAAATATAAACTTTCTTTCAAATTTAAAGGGAATCTCTATTCGGATTAGTTAAATAGAACACACACATAATTTTTCATGTCTTCCCATATCTATAAATAACAAACGTATTGTTTTCTAAGATTTAAATAAAAACCATTCTCACAACAATGATCTAACATTGTCTGATGACGAGGTACAAATCTCGAAGCATAGAAATTTCCGTGTCGCAAGGGAAAGTATATTAATTTTAAACAACTTTAATGATATATATATATATACAAGCGCACGCACACAAACGCATGCACACGTTATGCATATGTATATATTCTACATATAAATCGCCCGGTTCACACTCCACCCACATCTATTGAACAGGTGAAGAGGCTCATCTCTTGTTTCCCTGTTTAGGATGCGGTTTCCGGTTTTCTCTTTTCCAATCTTTTCACTCTTTTCTTTTTTAATTTTTTTTTCAATTGGAGTTGATAGACTAAACTGTCGCCCGGTTCACACTCCACCCACATCTATTGAACATGTGAAGAGGCTCATCTCTTGTTTCCTGTTTAGGATGCGGTTTCCGGTTTTCTCTTTTCCAATCTTTTCACTCTTTTCTCTCTTTATTTTTTTCAATTGGTGTAGATAGACTAAACTATCGCCCGGTTCACACTCCACCCACATCTATTGAACAGGTGAAGAGGCTCATCTCTTGTTTCCCTGTTTAGGATGCGGTTTCCGGCTTTCTCTTTTCCAATCTTTTCACTCTTTTCTTTTTTAATTTTTTTTTTTTCAATTGGAGTTGATAGACTAAACTGTCGCCCGGTTCACACTCCACCCACATCTATTGAACAGGTGAAGAGGCTCATCTCTTGTTTCCCTGTTTAGGATGCGGTTTCCGGTTTTCTCTTTTCCAATCTTTTCACTCTTTTCTCTCTTTATTTTTTTCAATTGGTGTAGATAGACTAAACTATCGTCCGGTTCACACTCCACCCACGTCTATTGAACAGGTGAAGAGGCTTATACCTTGCTCCCTCTTTAGGGTGTGGTTTCCGGCTTTCTCTTTTCCATTCTTTTTACCCTTACGTAGCCCTCTGCGCATCAGTGGCGTTATCGCCTTGCTTGGGGTGATATGATTAAAAAAAAAGAAATAACACGCATCAGTTTTCAGTCCCCACCTGACGATTGTATCGTGCATGAAACTCAGTGGTATGACAGACAAAATGTATATTTATTCTCAAAATACACAACAACAGCATGTCTAGAAAATCGGAAGTCAAATGTAAGCACTTGAACGAAAATTAAAAAAAAGAAAAAACAGAGAAAAGGTTAAGGACTGAGTGTAAAGTGATAAAAACATGACCAAAAAAGAAATAATTACAACACACTATACACACATGGATGTACGCGCTAGAGGCGCACGTACACTACATTGGAGAACACTTTTTCGGTAACTTTGAGTTGCATTGGATATTTTAACCCTTTTTTTTTTAATCATTTCACCCCGAGCAAGGCAGAAACGCCACTGATGTGCAGGGGGTTACATAAATGTAAAAAGATTAATTAGAAAAGAGTGAGGAGTACAAGCTAGTTAGAAAGGAACAATAGAAAGCTGAGAAAGCAGGTGCGATGACAGATACATAGGTGGAGAGAAAGGGAAGGTTATACAGGGGTGGGGAGAGAGCTAGAGGCCAGTGGTTAGTAGATGAGTATTAACTTTGCATTTAAATTTCTGGAGGTTGTAGCCGTCAGGAAAGCAAGAATACGGGAGCGAGTTCCACAGGCTGAAAGTGCGAGAGAAGAAGCTGCAGGAGTAGAATTGTCGTCTGCATTTGGCTAACCTGACTGTGAATGGGTGGGACCCAGTTGCCAGTCTGGTTGCACAGGTAAACACCTGTTGAGGAGGAATCAGTGACTTAAGCTCATCCGAGCAGAAGTCATGAAAGTATTTATAGAAGAGACAGAGGGAGGCCACATTTCGACGATGGGAAAGTGGCTGCAGTCGAGTCGCCAGATCTGTACCTATCACATTACAGACTCTCCTTTGGAGCTTGTCAAGAACACTGAGGAGAACGGCAGGGGCACCTGACCATAAATGGCAGCAGTACTCCATGCACGGACTGATTATGAAGGAGTTTTAGGCGCTGATTTCAAATCTGAAATTTGTTTTTCTCTACGAGCTCTAGTTTGTATGCAGTTTGAGGTTAATGAAATTGTACAAATGTGAACTTGCGTAAAGTATGTATGAGCATTTTCATGTCCATATATATAGATAGCTTCTAATATTTTGATCATTCGTATTTTGTTTAAGATCAAACATGGCTTCCCAAAATAGATATCATTGCAGAAACAAGCCTGATGCCTTCTCCTACATATGTGGATGCTACACACTCAATCGTCAGAGACGTAACATATCCTCGTTTGTCAAGCGTGCCTACAAGATATATTTGAAGTTCATCTTGGTGATCAAGACAAACAATGGGTTTCTCAGTTTGTGTGCCACAATTGTGAGGAAATGCTTCGAGACCGGACAAAAGGAAAACGCAAAAGTCTGCCTTTTGGTGTTCCAATGATTTGGCGCGAACCCACCAAACATGTAATTGACTGTTATTTTTGCATGGCAAGCACAACGGGTGTTGGGAAGAAAAAACGACATAAGATTATGTATCCGAACATTCCCTCGGCTATTCGGCCTGCTCCGCACTCTGAAGAAGGTCCTGTTCCAGTTTTCAAAGGCTTGCCTTCACTGGACAATACAGACATTGGACATGATACAAGCGAACAAGACAGATGTGACAGTGAATTTGTCAGAAAAGTGTTCACAATCGGTGAACTGTTTTTCAGACACTGAACCTTTCCCCGTCCTCAAGCCTCTTCGCCAGGCTGAACTGAATGTTTTAGAGCGGAATTTAGGACTTTCAAAGAAAGCAGCAGAGCGTTTGGCATCAATATTACCAGGCAGAAATCTTGTTGATCACTCTGTTAAATTATCATATTTCAAGAAAGCGTGACCAGCTTTTTGTGATCTTCTTTTCGGAAGACAGACATTATTTTACTGCCATGACATCCCAGGGATTCTCAAAGAACTGGGTGTGCCTTACTATAGTCCTGCTGAATGGGGACTCTTTTTAGACCGTTCAAAACGCAGTCTAAAGTGTGTTCTTTTCCATAATGGCAATGTTTATGGAGCAGTACCTGTTGATGTGCGTTGTGGTGCAGTGGATATCGGCTCGGAATGAGAAATCGGGGAGCCGAGTTCGAATTCCAGTTGAATTCATTGCATTCACTTACGCGCAAATACCCTTGGGAAAGGTATTAATCCGTCTCTTCCTTCCAGTTATGGGTTAAATAACAGAACAGATTGGGTTCTATAGTCTTGGCTGGCAACCAGTCTACCGCAGAAAGCAATGGCAACCTACTGCGGGATAATCTTCTGCCCAGTCAGTCATGTCTCTTTGGAGACATGATCGCCCAAGCGTGTTTCACGTATGGCACTTAACTGACTGACTGACCTGTCGGTCACTCAGTGTATTTGCCGGAAGACTATGATGATATGAGAATGGTCATGGACTTATTAAAGTATCATGAGCACAATTGGATCATCTGTGTAGACTTAAAGATGGTCAACTTTCTTCTTGGACAGCAGAAAGGTTTCACCAAGTTTCCATGTTTTCTCTGTTTGTGGGACAGCCGTGCACGAGACAGACATTGGGTTCAGAAGGAATGGCCTATTCGTGACACCCTTCAAGCAGGCGTGCTAAATATCACACAAGACCCAATTGTAAGCAGAGATAAGATCATCTTTTCTGTTCTTCACATCAAATTAGGTTTGATGAAGCAATTTGTCAAGGCACTGGAAACCAAAGGTGAATGTTTCCAACACATCATAACAGCTTTACCAGGGTTATCATTTGAGAAGATCAAAGAAGACGTGTTTGATGGCCCACAGATTCGAATCCTAATTCGTGATGATCAGTTTGTTGCTAAGATGACCGCTTTAGAAAAGGCAGCATGGTTATCCTTTGTGGCAGTCGCTCAGAACTTCCTTGGAAACAATAACACGGAGAACAACAGTGAACTTGTGAACAGAATGCTTCTCGCTTTTCGTGATCTCGAGTGCAACATGCAATTTTATTTTTTGAACGGCCACCTTGATAAGTTATCTGACAACCTGGGGCCTGTGAGTGACGAACAAGGAAAACGATTCCACCAACACCTAGAAGTCATGGAAGAAGGCTACCAAGGGCGCTGGGACAAAAGTATGATGGCTGACTACTGCTGGAGCATTAAATGAGATTTCCCAGATGAACTGTGCAAACGCAAAAGTTGCAAACGCAAATTCCTACCTGAATAAAATACACAAACAAATTGGTAAGCTACTCCTATAATTTCCTATAATAACGAAAAATTAAAAATAAACAAAATGTCAAATTGCATAAAATCGGTAGCTTGCAGACAATAAACAACTTCAGATTTTAAATCAACGCACTCAAATTGACTATAGAAAGGTCTTTTTAAAATGCAACAAAATGAGTGTTCTCCAGTGAAAGTAAATTTGCACCAATGAAACATACATATAAAAGGCAAATCGGGAAGCATAAACATCAAAATACTGATATGCACTGACGAGTGGACGTATTAATTCCCGTAGTGTCTGTCTATGAAACTCTGGAATCAGAGTGCTAATGGTAACATCAATCATCTAAGTGACAAATCATTTACTTGTATCAATGATATATATATATATATATATATATATATATATATATATATATATATATATATATACCGTAGAAAATTTTTTAGATATTCTAGAATATCTAAATTTTTTCTAGATTTTATTACTCTGTTAAATTAAATAAATTTAACATTGAGTTCTTTTGAGTTCATCTCTATCGAAATTTACCTGACTTAAATACCAAATATTCTATGGTATATATATATATATATATATATATATATATATATATATATATATATATATATATGGGCATGTACTGATTTTTATATTAAAAAAAAAAAAACTTCCTGGCCCCTGTAAACAGAAATCTACCAGTGTGTATTCAGCCTGTATAACTGCTTTTTTTTTTTCATAAATTTGTTAATATATACGTAATTTTTTTCCACGCAGGCTTAAGCGCGCTTATTTGTGCAGAGAGACTTAAATATATGGTCGACGTAAGCGTCTATATACGTCACTCTTTTTGTGTATATGAGAATGTTAGTATATGGACTCTATCTGTATATATATATATATATATATTCACGCCATTCTATACTTATACAATCTGTACACCATTTGCCTGGCTTCAAAAGGTTTTCCCCCTCGCCTGGCATACTCGAGAAGTCAATCCTCGGTTTTTGTTTATTGTTCTTGGGACGCGAGCAGTAACACAAGCCTTTCTCTGGATACAGAGTCGCGTCAGTGTGTGACAGAGACGGGCCCACCACTAGCGCCAAAAAGGTGTTGTAACAACAATATTTTGCCTGTCACTTTATGTGGGGCGAAGACTTACTTGAACCGCATCCATTCACACAGCAAAACAATCCTTTAAAAACTAACTATATTTTCTGCATTTCTTTGAGAAAACCTTAAAATTCTTTTTTTTCTTTTGCGCATAATTTACCGAATTTTCTACATATAAGACGCTTTCTTATTTCCTTTTTTATAATTTATACATAGTTCAACACATAATTCAATTTCGTTTTACAAATTTATTTTTTCATTTCTTCTTTCTTTCTTTTTACTTTCTTTTTTCTTTCTTTCTTTTTCAGGTAATTCAACGAGTTTGTCTTCGTATTAATGGCTTAATTAGTTCCTTTTTTTAATATTTTCCTATAATTTAACTTTTATTTCGTTCCACAACTTTCTTTCTTTCTTTCTTTCTTTCTTTCTTTCTCGGATAATTCGTAAAATTTCTGTCCCTATAACTCACTTTATAATTTCATTTATATTATTTACCCATAATTCAACTTTTTTCGTTCCACAAATTTCTTTCTTTCTTTCTTTCTTTCTTTCTTTCTTTCTTTCTTTCTTTCTTTCTTTCTTAGATAATTCGTAACATTTCTGTCCCTATAACTCACTTTATAATTTCATTTATATTATTTACCCATAATTCAACTTTTTTCGTTCCACAAATTTCTTTCTTTCTTTCTTTCTTTCTTTCTTTCTTTCTTTCTTTCTTTCACAGATAATTCATAGAATTTCTGTTCCTTTGACTCACTTTCTAATTTTCTTTTTATTATTTACCCATAATTCAACTCTTTTTCGTTTCACAACTTCCTTCCTTTCTTTCTTTCTTTCTTTCTTTCTTTCTTTCTTTCTTTCTTTCTAAGATGATCCATAGAATTTCTGTTTCTTTGACTCACTTGCTAATTTCTTTTTTACTATTCCCCATAATTCAACTCTTTTTCGATCTACAACTTTCTTTTTTTCTTTCTCAGATAATTCATAGAATTTCTGGTCCTGTGACTCACTTTCTGATTTTCTTTTTATTATTTACCCATAATTCAACTTCCTTTCTTTCTGTTTTTCTTTCTGTCTGTCTTTCTTTTTATACGCTGCTTTTCTTATATCCTTCACTTTCTTATCTTTACTTTTCGACCCTTTTTACCTGCCATGTTTTTACTCGGTCACCATTTTGTTCTATGAATTTCCTCTTCTATACTTCCTTGACATTAGCTTTAATACGTGATGCGTTTTAAAATATCGAAAAGATCAGATCAAGATTTCTCATTTTTATTAGCCTTCTTCTTCTACGTGACGGTATCACCAGGATGCGGACGATCGTAGCTTTTTACAACTTCCTACCTCTTATAGCTTTTAGCTAAGAGGTAAAATCTTTCTTTTTATCGTCCTGTCATCCCTTCGGCTATTCTTTTTAGAGGCTCATCCCTTGTTCCCTGTTTAGGATGTGGTTTCCGGCTTTCTCTTTTCCAATCTTTTCACTTTTCTTCTTTTTTTTTTCAATTGGAGTAGATAGACTAAACTATCGCCCGGTTCACACTCCACCCACGTCTATTGAACAGGTGTAGAAGCTCATCCCTTGGTCCCTGTTTAGGATGTGGTTTCCGGCTTTCTCTTTCCCAATCTTTTCACTTTTCTTTATTTTTTCAATTGGAGTAGATAGACTAAACTATCGCCCGGTTCACACTCCACCCACGTCTATTGAACAGGTGTAGAGGCTCATCCCTTGGTCCCTATTTAGGATGTGGTTTCCGCCTTTCTCTTTTCCAATCTTTTCACTTTTCTTTTATTTTTTTCAATTGGAGTAGATAGACTAAACTATCGCCCGGTTCACACTCCACCCACGTCTATTGAACAGGTGTAGAGGCTCATCCCTTGATCCCTGGTTAGGATGTGGTTTCCGGCTTTCTCTCTTCTAATCTTTTCACTCTTACGTAGCCCCCTGCACATCAGTGGCGTTACCGCCTTGCTCGGGGTAATATGATTAAAAAAAAAAAGAAAGTCGGAATCCCGCTACCCAATTCCTTTTTTTTTTCTTCAATATGTTATAGGAGTTTCAAGTTCTTCAAGTTCTCTTTCCTTATTATACCCAAAAGCAACTAGGTCCCACCCTTTTACTGTATAACCAATAAAATGTAAACGCAAATTCTACTCTACCAGCTTTTTTTCTCGCAAATCCCGCCTGTGGAATTCCCTTCCGTTTACTTTCCCGACAACTACAATCTCCAAGAATTTAAATGTAAAGTCAATACTCATCTCCTGTCTCACTGACTTGCATCCCCTCTCTCATTCTTGTTAATCCGTCCACTCCACTCTCATCAGTATTCTCATCCTTCTCTTACCCACTTCCTAACACCCCGTATAAACTGTTCCTCTTTCTCATAACTTTCCTCCTATGTAACCCCCTGCGCACCAGTGGAGGTAAACTGACTTGCTTGGGGCGATATGATTATATATATAAAAAAGAAAAGAAATGTCAGCTATCTCGTTTTGAATATAAGTGTAAGCTATCTCGTTCTGATTCTAAGGTAACGTAAAGGCTGTGCTATTTGAAGAATATATCGAGATATTGCAATTGTATAATTACACAAAAGAAAGCCGTATATAGTTGGATAGAATCATTTTCTACGGTTTATCAACTCTTTTTATGTTATTTAAAGCCGGACAATATTTTTAAATTAAAACTTTTATTTTGTTTTGATAAAAACAAGCTGGATTCATGCCTTTAACAATGGTAATTATGCGTAACTGTATATAACTGAAATTTGAACTCTGCTCTCCGATTAACACATCTGAGACTTTACCCAGTATACCACCCCTACATCCAAGCTTAGAGCACCTATAATTCCCAAGCGGTCAACCATCTAGGTACAGACCAGACCCGATGATGCTTAACTTCGGTGATCGCACGTGAGCCGGTGTTTCAATCTAATATGGCTGTAAGCCAAAGACGTATATTCTGCACGCATGAGTGTACATAAAACGGTATGAAAGAACACATTACAAAAGGCATGAATCGATCTCCCATCTTCTGATTATGGTTTAAATGGATTTTATAGCAAAAGTTAGATGACGTCAGTTGAAATAATATTCATAGATTTTTTAATTTTCATCAAACCAATTTCCCATTCACGGGAAAGCTAAAAATTCGGAATGAGAAATCAAAGAGCCGAGTTCGAATTCCAGTCAAGCTCATTTTATTCACTTAAGTGCAAATACTATTGGGAATGGTATGAATCTATCTCTTCTCTTTAAAGTTATGGATAAATAGCAGGGCAGTCTGAGCCTATTGCCGTGATAGCAAAAAGTCTAAGAAAAGGAATACTCTAAATTTAAACCAGTCCAATGTTGGTTGAGCTCCGTCAAGCTAACTTCACCAAAATAAACCTCTTTTGCTGCTACGTCTGCAGTACATGTCGTGCACTTAGGGCCCTAATGCGTTACAGGACTAGTGAATTGGTTCTTTAGCAACCAATCTAGGAGAAGGTAAACTCTAAATTCAAACCGGCTGGTCTCCCTGAGGCTATTTTACCCAAGTCACGCCACTGCTGCCGCGACTGTAGCTCATGAGATGACCCTACGACCCTCAGAGGTTACGAGACTCATGATCTTTGTTATTTAGTAACCAAACTGTCCAGCTTACAATTCAAACTCATAAGAGTCGATTAAATTAATATTATAATTTTAATTACCATAGAGAATATTTCCTGCCTGTCATCAACATGGCTAACGCTAGACTCCTGGAGTACAACACGCTACGCCATCTTGGCCTTACATTTTCAACCGACTTAAGTGGACGACTACATCGAATCAATAGCTGCATTTACTGCAAGGAAATTTGGGTCACTGTGTCTTGTCAGAAAAATTTTCCCGTCAACATCCACCTTACACTTTTACAAATCTACCATTTAACGGTGCATTGAATACTGCAGCAATATCTGGTATTGTGATCTTGCTATTCAACTCGAGGAAGGATCTGCAATGTAATCGATCCTAACTTGACATCTCGATTTTCAGTCACTTTCTCACCGAAATGACGTGGCTTCTTTCTGTCTTTTCTACAAATATTTTAATGGCAACTAGTCTGCTTTTTTTTCTTTCGTGTCCCAACCACATGAATTTAAGCGTGCTACTAGATTGGCAGCTAGGTCCCAACCGTTTACTGTTGAAATGGCTAAATTAAACCGCCACTTCTACCCCAGCATTCTTTCTCGCACCTTCCACCTATAAAATTCCCTACTTTGAAAACTACAATCTTTAAAATTTGAAATGCATTGTCAATCTCCATCTTCAATCTTTGTGAATCCAGTTCATCTTTTATCTTTTTCTAAATTCTCTCTACACTCGGTCTTTTCTATCAGTTTCACTCTCTGTAGCCCCCTGCATACTAGAGGCATTTCTGCCTTACTTGGGATGAAATGATTAAAAAGTAAATAAGAAAACAATTATTTGAACACCAGAACAATAGAAGTAGCTTTATTACAACCCAGACAATGGATCATTCAGTCAGTTAAGTGCCATATGTGATACACGCTTGGGCGATCATGTCTTGACAGAGACATGACTGACTGGGCAGAAGATTATCCCGCAGTAGGTTGCCATTGCTTTCTGCGGTAGAGTGGTTGCCGACCAAGGCAATAGAACCCAATCTGTCCTGCTATTTAACCCATAACTGGAAGGAAGAGACGGATTAATACCTTTCCAAGGGTATTTGCGCGTAAGTGAATACAATGAATTCAACTGGAATTCGAACGTGGCTCCCCGGTACCCGTTCTAAAACCGGCTATTATCGCTGCCCAGCTGAGCACAATTCTGGTTCTATCTCTATATACCCGTTGATGCATTTCTTTTTGACAACTAAACCTGTTGGAGCACATCTCTCTTTAGGTTTAGACACAACTGGTGCATTGAAGACACGCTTGATTACAGACCCGCGGCCGTTAATTCGATCAGAGGAACCTGCCATCCAAGCCTTTATCTTCGATCTAGGATATGTCCACTGATACCGTGTCATCAACGCAAAGGTGGAACCTGGTCTAGAGACATTGTACTAGATGACCGTTGCTTGTAGAGGTACGTTCATCCGCTTATTAGCAGGTCATGTTTCTAATCCTGCTGGGTGCGTAGGTACCTTTCGCACAAAAAAGCCGGGGAAAACAGATTTAGTCGCCGATGACAGGAAGGAAAGACGATGAGGGAGGAAGTAAAGTACTTTCTCGATTATCCGTAACTCAAATTTCGGAATTTCCATTATCCAGACATGAAATGAAAAGAAATCATCCGAATATTTTTCGATTATCCGGACTAAACATATTCTAATATAACATCTCAGACAAGAGTTTCGAGAAATGATGAAAAAAAAAACCGCTGATAGAAACAGTTTTTTTTTTAATCGAAACCCCGAGCAAGGCGGTAACGCCACTGATGTGCAGGGGGCTACATAGGAGTGAAAAGATTGGAAAAGAGAAAGCCGGAAACCACATCCTAAACAGGGAACAAGTGATGAGCCTCTACACCTGTTCAATAGACGTGGGTGGAGTGTGAACCGGGCGATAGTTTAGTCTATCTACTCCAATTGAAAAAAAAGTGAGAAGATTGGAAAAGAGAAAACCTGTTCAATAGACGTGAGTGGAGGGGACTCCCCAAGCAAGGCGGTGACGCCACTGATGCGCATGGGGCTACTTAAGAGTAGAATGATTGGAAAAAAAGAAAGCCGGGAACCACATCCTAAACAGGAAACAAGGGATGAGCCTCTTCACCTGTTAAAAAGACGTGGGTGGAGTGTGAACTGGGCGATAGTTAAGTCTATCTATTCCAATTCAATTATCTACTCCAGCTAAATTAATTCTTGTGAATTTCCTAGAAGTTTTCATACAAAGAAGGAACATTTAAGTTATCACAACTTATTCCCGCCAGAGATTGTGGGTTACGCAACCGTCAGATATGAAAGACATAACCGTGAATCATCAATAGAATGCAAAATGTTGATGTTCAGCATCTTTGTGTTTAACAACATTTTCTTCTTTCTTAATAACTTACTTAGCTTTTAGAAGGACATCTTTTGCTCTTCCAGTGACACTTATTCCATCCTCTGTTAAAACACTTTCTAAATATTTACATTTTTGCTCTCGCCTGAGTTTATTCCCATTTTTTTTTTTAATCATATTACCCCAAGCAAGGCGAAAACGTCACTGATGCACAGGGGGCTACGTAAGAGTGAAAAGATTGGGAAAGAGAGAAACCGGAAACCACATCCTAAACAGGAAACAAGGGATGAGCCTCTACACCTGTTCAATAGACGTGGGTGGAGTGTGAACCGAGCGATAGTTTAGTCTATCTACTCCAATTGAAAAAAAAGTGAGAAGATTGGAGAAGAGAAAAACCGGAAACTACAACCTGAACAGGAAACAAGGGATGAGCCTCTTCACCTGTTCAATAGACGTGGGTGGAGTGATTCGTGGTTAGTTGTTCCTTTTGCTGACAACCATGGATTCTGTCTTTTTACAGTTGGTAGTTAGTCCTTTCATCTCGCTTTCCTTTAGTACCTTCTGTAAGCGCGCCTGTACTTGCCTTTCTGTCTCTCTAATTCAATGATTCCTAACCGCTGAGTCGCTGCACATTAGTGTACCGCGCGATCCACTTGAGTGTGCGACGAAATATTATCAAGGAATATATGTGCGTGTGAGTGTATGTGGAGGCAGTAATGGTACAGCGTTAGTATTTTAATAAATGAATGAGTATTAAACCTATTTTTCAATTCTTTTCACTGTTCTTCAATGCGTACTACCAGCTTTAAAGAAATTATCCCTATTATGGTCACCCATCTGATATTTACAATAGGTATCGTCACTTTTTCGCAGGAAAACAGCATAGAGTAATGAAAAAGGCCACAAACTTAACAAAAATAAAGTTTTATCGTCAAAATGTTCAATTTATTATTAAGATGAAGAACCAAAGTATTTTTTAATTATTTTTTGAAATTTTTAATCCTTTCTAACACGTTCGAAATTTTGGTTAAAATCTTTTGTTTACGTGATCGTCGTGGTTAACTTTTAACATTGACTTTTTTGCGCTTGTTTTCCGTTGAAAACACATTGATTTGGAAATTCTTATAAAAATCAAATAATTGTTCGATTTTAATGAAGTTTTCAGAACTAATAAATAATTCCTTTTAAATCATATTAATTTAACTTTCAATTTACTAATTTGAATAAAATAAAGTGTCAGAAATCTTGAAATATTTTAAAAAATCGATGAATTTTTGTTTGTTTACAAATTTCTTAAAATTAAGAAAATGGCCGCTTTTAAGAAATCAAAATTAAATGTGACCTTTCAATTTGTATCTGAAATACACCAAATTTTTTTTACTTAATGGAAATAATGAATTTAATTATTAAGCTTTTAATTAAATCGAAAATGAAATCTTCAAGAATGTTGTTTCATTTCAAAAATTTCATTTTAAACGTAGGTGTCGAAAATTTTTGCCGAAAAAGTTGAGGTACATAATTTACAATTACTGAAGACAGAGAAGTATGATTGTGACGATAAACATTCACACTTACCAGATCCAAAGCGTCCAAGGTGTTTCGCTTGTCGGGCTGCTGTGTTGTGATGAATGCGTGCGTAAACCCATGCCAGAGAGTTCGTCGTCTCGTCAGCTGCGTCCTGGCAAATTTGGTCAAAGAAAAGAATATTCTTCGACCTGTCATTTTATGCTGAGTTAGAATGAGACCAACAGCGATGATTGGTGCGTCGGCAATGGCTTTTTGTCCATAAAAAGGGTCTGAGACAATGGCTGGGAGTTTTTGTTGTGAGTCTGGTGACGTGCACAACTGAGACAGAGCATTGAGTTAAGACTCTGTTTATATTTGTCTGGAAGCTTCAGACCCACGAGTGAAGCGAGCGGTGGAACCGAAACCAAACAGACATTTACTCTTTAACTACAATGACTGGATTCGGAAATCATTCATAAATGTTTTTTCTAATAATTGGAAAGAATAAAACATTTGACGGTATCGATTGGGCTTCAATACAAAAAGGAAAAACCCACATTAGCTAAAATGACTTTATGAGTTTTATTGTAATTTTCGACTCCTTATTTATGTGGATTAGACTTCTCAACCTAAAATAACATTTTTAAAAATTAAGAAGTGAGAAGGACTACGCACAGCTGAAGAAGAAATGAGGGTTTGCTATTCGCACATTCGACCAAACATTAAAGAAATCGGGAAAAGCACTAGGCACGGGTTTCAAACAAAATCAGTTATTTAAGTGCCATACGTGATACACGGTTTGGGCGATCATGTCTCGAAAGAGACATGACTAACTGGGCAGAAGATTATCCTGCAGTAGGTTGCCATTGCTTTCTGCGGTAGACTGGTTGCCGACCAAGGCTATAGAACCCAATCTGTCCTGTTATTTGACTCATGGCTAGATGGGAAGATATGTACTATATTATTTAGTAATTAGTGAGGGATCAGTTTATTACTTCATAACAATAGAAAACAGCTCCCCCACTTTATGCCCATTAGATGCCTTAATCATGTTTTCAACTATTTATTTATTTTTAGTCAGTTAAGTGTCTCTAAAGAGACATGACTGACTGGACAGAAGATTATCCCGCAGTAGGTTGCCATTGCTTTCTACGATAGACTGGTTGCCGACCAAAGGCTATAGAACCCAGTCTGTCCTGCTATTTAACCCATAACTGGAAGGAAGAGACTGATTAGTACCTTTCCCAAGAGTATTTGCGCGTAAGTGAATACAATGGATTCAACTGGAATTCGAACTCGGCTCCCCGGTTTCTCGTTCCGAGCCGGTATCCACTGTCTGACAAACAAAATAAGCAGCGCAAATAGTAGAATAGAAACCTTGAAATAAAGTAAATTCATATTTGTGTACGCATTCGTTTTTTAATCCATCATTTTATTTCATAACATTTAAAAGTAATTGGAGTAGATCGACTTAATTTGAGTAGATAGACTAAACAATCGCCCGGTTCACACTCCATTGAACAGATGTAGAGGCTCATCCCTTGTTCCCTGTTTAGGATGTGGTTTCCGGTTTTCTCTTTTCCAATCTTCTCACTATTTTTTTTAAATGGAGTAGATAGACTAAACTGTCGCCCAGTTCACACTCCACCCATGTCTATTGAACAGGTGTAGAGGCTCATCACTTGTTCCCTGTTTAGGATGTGGTTTCCGGCTTTCTCTTTTCCAATCTTTTCACTCCTATGTAGCCCCGTGCACATCAGTGGCGTTACCGCCTTGCTCGAGGTGATATGATTAAAAAAAACAAGTATACCCTTTAAAAAATTTGCTGTTTGTGCTTAAAAATGATGATAAACAAATGCTTTTATTCATAGTTTCCATCTTGGACTGTTTCTTTTGACGAGAACAATAAGTGATGTATCTTTGCAGTTGATGTTAAGTTGTGGTGATACCGAGTAAAAGCGATGGACCGGATGTTAGTGCTTTCACGACCAAAAAGAAAATGACCAAAACTCGACGGTGTGCATCAGGGTTCGCGCAGATGTTCCAGTTGAAAAATAAAAATTAATCAAATATTAAATTTCCATTTCGCGGGCCTACGCGAATTTTATTTTTCAACCAAAACATCTGCGCAAACCCGGATGCACACCGTCGAGTTTAGGTCATTTGCTTTTTGGTCGTGAAAGTGCTAATATCCGGTCCATTACTTTTGCTCGGTATCACCACAAAGTCATTTCTTCTCACTTTCCTTAACTTCTTCAGAAATTCCTAACGCTATTCGGATATTACATCTCAGACAAGCATTTTGCAAATTGATAAACCCAACACTCTAAGTTATCTGTTCACCACTGCTGTAGCCAGGTATTGAACTCAGGCCAAGTTACTGCATCGAACAAAGGATTTTATCCACCGTACCAGGCTTACTCAAGTTGAATTAAAGAGCGTAACTACATGGCACCTGGAAGTAATATGGCCCATGCAACGAGAATGATAACTAAGATATCCAGAAGTAGCATGTCTCATGGAACTAGAACAATATACCCCCAGTGATCGAAATAAAAGATTCGGTTCGAAATTCCAATCACCTGAAAAAGGCCGGAGCGTACAATGGCCGAATCGTCGTGAATCTGGCAATAAAAATAAAGACAACAGTCCGAACAATGTAAATAATGTAATTTTTGTGAATTCCCTCGTTGTTTTCAAAGGACAAATGTTTGAATTATCACAGCTCGTTTTACGCCAGAAACACCAAAAATTGACGCATATTTCATTAAAAATAAACTGGACAAAACCTTGAAGAAAGCTATTAAAATTTGATGAATATATGCAGGTACCTTCACCAAATCGTTGAAAAAAAAGGATAGTATGAAGAAAAGAGGCCCCAAACTTAATAAAAACAAATGTTTCCATCAAAGTGTTTATGTTTTTATTAAGAGGAAAGATCAAAGTATTTTTTCATTATTTTTTTTAAAAATTTGAATCCTTTCTAACACGATCAAAATTTTGGTAAAGATCTTGTTCCGATTTTTGTTATCGGGTAACCACATCGTTATAAAAGTTTACAATGGGTAATTTAATATTACGTAACCCAGTTTTTCTTTCTTGTGAAAAAATATTAATTTGGAAATTCTTCCAAAAATCAAATAATTTTCGGATTTTAATGAAACTCTCAGGACTTATTCACAAATAAAGTAACTTATTTTTGATATTTTTATTTTTTTTAAATTTTGGTACATATATATATATATTGCATCTGTTACCCCTACTCCACGTAAATTCATGAAATTTCAAGAAATTAAATTTTGTGCAGAAAATTGTTTTTATTAATTAAACGCAGGACTTATTGGGGAATGTAAATCAAGCATTATTTTTCAAACATGTGGCCCTTTTTCCAAAAATCAGCTCCTAATAATAAAATAAAAAACGCAATATAACTATACCATTATTTAATTAGAAAGCTTTTAATTGCTTCAATAAATAACATAAATTGAAGACATTATAGTGTGATGAAAAATAATTTCGATTAATTATGAAATTTTAAAAGAATTGCTTTCATTTTTTTAGTTATAATAATTTAAACTTTCAAAAATATTTTTAAAATACTTCAAACACCTGTAGGTGTTAGGTTATTAAGTTATTAAGTGAAGATTATATTTACTAATCGAAAATTGAAAAGTTTAATACAAATTGTCGAGCCATCGTATTTTTTAATAATTTTTATTATTTTGTTTTGTATTTGAAGATTATTTTGTATGGCAATTTCCATGTGTACATTAAAAGGTCGTGTGTTTCACGGGTTTTTTCCGTTACAGGAAAAATATTTGGACAATTATGTCAATTCTGATCACCTTACACATTGCTTATCTTGCAACTATCTATCAACACATTTCAAATTATACGAGAACGGTTAGAAGGATCAACACCCCGTGATTAAGAAATGGTTTTATTGTAAATTTCATGCTATAAATAAGTAATACTTATATAGATTAGATTAATTTAACTTTAAACTTGTTAACTTTTCAAAAATGACATGTCACAGATGTATATTCTATAGTTGCAAGATTTGTAAAACTGGGAATTAACAGAATATTTTGCATAATGGAAATAGTAAATTTTAGTACTTTAGCTTTCAATAAAAATTAAAATAAAATTTTCAAGAAAACATTTTTATTTATACAAATTCAATTTAAAATTGAGTTATTGCAAATGAGCCGATGTACCTAAATAAATGCTAAATTTCCTTCAGAAAATAACGCTTTGTTTCAATAATTTCGGTGTTCAATTTTGCCTGATCTGATTACTAGCAGTATAGCCCGGCGTTGCTCGGATGTAATGAAAGATTTTAAACTAATCCATAGTCCTGGAGCTCAGACTCTTTGGACGTTGGCACGAAAGACTAAAAAGAAATAGGTGTTTCCAGTTAAAGCAAAACCACAGACTGAAAGAAAAATGAATGGATGTAAGTCAAATTTTGATTTCCTGATATCGATATAAAATAAGTTTTTTGTCTTAAACTGAATTTTGGAGGCTGAATAAGTTCTCTAAGTAAATGGTATCATGGCTGAGACTAAGAACTACAATTATACCTACTTAGAGCCAAACCCGAAGCAAAAACTAAAATAAAAGGCCTGAAAAAATACTGACATACAGGCAGATAAACAGACACACACGCAAACATCTTGCCTTATATATATATATATATATATATATATATATATATATATATATATATATATATTATCGATTTTCTGCACTATTGTAAGAACTGCAACCTTAAAACTTCTGAATGTTGTTTCTTGTGTTTTTGTCTATGAGGAGTGTATCAAATTTAATTAAAATCGGACCACTCCTTCTATAACCCGATTTTTTCGATATCGATTTTCAATATTTATCGGGGGTACCTCGACACAAAACCTAGCTAAGAACACTCGCAGACGCTTATAGTACAACTGTGTAAATTTTCAAGAAAATCGGTTCAGCCGTTTTGGAGTCTATAGGTAATGGACACACACACACATACACACTCACAGAGACAAAGTTCCATTTAGTATATAGGTTTAGATATGTGTCTCACCCAAGTAATAAAATAATAAAGTAATTTTAGTAATATAAAAAATGCTGTGCTAAATTGTCTGGTAACAATAGCCGCTGTCGAGCTACCTGACATGACGCCATTTCGGTCGGGTTTCAATCCTGGGTAAAAAAGCTATCGGAGTCTAACTGTACTGATGAGCTGTGATACGGCGAAACAGATCTGTCTGCGGATGACAATATATAAACAAAAAAAATAAAACCATAAGATAAGTGGATACGATAAAACACGCGTGCGTGATGTCTGCCCTGTACTGCTCAGAAAGATCAAAAACACCGACAATAGAGAGAGAAAGGGAGTTTTGTAATCCGAGCATTTACCGATAAACGTTTTATGTACTTTTTTGTTTTTGTTTTTTGTTTTAAGCGTACTTACGTTTCTTACTGTTAATCTCTGAACTTAGCTTAGTCCAACACAAGACAGTAGAGATCTTAGGGTAACTGTTCAGGATCAAAATCAAGACACAAGCGAACCGATCTACAAAACAAGCTTGTTAAGCATAAAAGCCACTAAAGGAACTCGTTAGCTTGAGCTTCGTCTGACACAATGTCTACTACATTAACTCGTTACCCATTACAACTGGCAAATTTGTATATTTCCTGACGTAATTTTATTAGTAACACACCTTAACTATGCCCATTCGAAGTGGTGTAGGCTTTACCAAGGTAGAATCACTTTGTTAAGTCTGCAGCGAGGAAAATCGGTTGAGTGTAGGTACCTCCACTCATTTTCAATACCTAAGTTTTAAACTGAATTTTTTTAAAAATAAAAAAATGTTTTCTTGAAGCTTTTATTTTAGTTTTAATTGAAAGCTAAATGATTAAATTTACTATTTACAGAAAGTAAAATTTGGTTTATTACAAAGAGAAATTATATTGATTGGAATGTAATTTTTTTCATTTTTTTTAATCTTTCAATTTTTCGGCCATTTTTAAGCAATCGACACATTTGTAAACAAAAATTAATTTTCGGTTTTTAAAAGTCTTGCAAAAATAAAATATACATCTGTGAGACATGATTTTTGGAAAATTTGCAAATTTAATGCTAAATTAATCTGATTTACACTAGTATTACTTATTTATAGCTTGAAATTTAGAATAAAACTATTTCTTAAAGCCAGAGATCAATTTTCTGACCTTTTCACCGTATGTGATGACAGATTTGACAGATGCGAGATATGATATGATATGTATGGCGATCACAAGTGACATAATTGTACAATTTTTTTTCCTGTGAAGGGAAGAAACTCTGAAAAACATACCTTTTAATTTACGCATAAAAATTACCATACAAAAAAAACTGCAAATACACACACAAACAAATGAAACATTCTTTTAAAAATAGAAAGGCGATTTGTATTAATTTTTTTAATTTTCGATTAGTAAACATAATCTTCGCTTAATAAGTTTTTAATCGAATCTTAACAAATCTTTGTAGTATTTTTCAAATATTTTTAAAGTTTATAAAAATATTATTTAATTAATAAAAAATGAAAACAATTCTTTTAAAATTTCATTATTGATCGAAAAAAGATTTTTCTTCAGACTATAAAGTCCTTAATTTATTCAAGCAATTAAAAGCTTATCAAACTGAATAATGTCATAGTTATATTACATTTTTCATTTTATTATTGGTAGCAGATTTTCGGAAATAAAGGCAAAATTTTTCATAAAAATAATAGATATTTATATTTCCCAATGAGTCCTGCGTTTAACTAATGAAACCAATTATCGCAAGAAAATTTAATTTTCTTAAAATTTCATGAATTTAAGTGGAGGATGGGAAACAGATTATTTTTACTAAGATTTCTTATAAAAAATAATTTCAAAAATAATTTAATTTATTTGTCCATAAGTCCTGAAAGTTTCATTAAAATTCCACAATTATTTTATTTTTGCAAGAATTTCCAAATTAATGTATTTTTCACCGGAAAAGAAAAACTGATTTATGCAATATTACGTTTTCCATAGTAAATTATCGTAACGATTTAATTACCCGCTAACTAAAATTAGAACAAGATTTTTACCAATATTTTGAACGTTTTAGAAGCGATAAATTTTTTTTTAAATAATTAAAAAATACTTTGATCTTTTCTCTTAATAATAATATAAACATTTTGATTGAAAAAGTTCATTTTTATTAGGTTAGAGGCCTTTTTTATTCATACTATGCTGTTTTTCAAGCGTTGTAGTACAGTGGATATCGGCTCGGAACTGGAAACCGGGGAGCCGAGTTCGAATTCCAGTTGAATCCATTGTATTCACTTGCGCGCAAATACCCTTGGGAAAGGTATTAATCCGTCTCTTCCTTCCAGTTATGGGTTAAATAGCAGGATATATTGGGTTCTATAGCCTTGGTCGGCAACCAGTCTACCGCAGAAAGTAATGGCAACTTACTGCGGGATAATCTTCTGTCCAGTCAGTCATGTCTCTTTCGAGACATGATCGCCCATGTAATCACGTATGGCACTTAACTGACTGACTGACCTAGTTCTATCTGTCGAAATAGACAATTTTTCTCGCCAGAATCTACCATACATGTTTTTAAGTTTACGCTTTGCTCCAGACTTTGAATATTGCTGTCACATATGGTCTGATGATCCTGCTATATATGTAGAGATTCTTTATAAAATCCAAAGAAGAAATTGCAATATTATATCTCCTGAGGTGTTATCTCGGCTTCAGTCACATTCTCACCGCCCTAACGTATCTTTCCTCTGCCTTTTCTATGAGTACTTTCATGGTAATTTTTCTGATGAACATTCCTCAAGGTTCCCAGAATCTATGAATCTAGACGCACTACTTGAATGTGCGTTGCGGTGCAATTGATATCGGCTTGGAACGAGAAATCGGAAAACCGAGTTCGAATTCCAGTTGAATTCCTTGCATTCCCATGCGCAAATACCCTTGGGAAATGTATTAATCCGTCTCTTCCTTCCAGTTATGGGTTAAATAGCAGGACAGACTGGGTTCTATAGCCTTGGTTAGCAACCAGTCTACCGCAGAAAGTAATGGCAACCTGCTGCGGGAAAATCTTCTTTCGAATCATGATCGCCCAAGCGTAACTGACTGAGTGGATGACTGACTAGATTGGGAGTAAGGTCTCAACACTTTACAGCAGAAACGGTTAGATGCAACCGTAAGTTCTATACTGATACATTATTTTCTCACTTTTGGAACTCTGTAGCGGTTTTTTACTTCCTAGTCAACTTTAATCTTCAAAGATTTATATGAAATACCAATTTATATGAAATACCAATTTATATGAAATACCAATCTTTATCGTCTGTCGCCTTAATTGTTGTTCTTTTATTATTCTTTCTCCTTGCTAGTGCGTTGTGGTCCAGTGGATATCGGCTCGGAACGAGAAATCGGGGAGCCGAGTTCGAATTCCAGTTGAATTCATCGCATTCACTTACGCGCAAATACCCTTGGGAAAGGTATTAATCTGTCTATTCCTTCCAGTTATGGGTTAAATAACAGGACAGATTGAGTTCTATAGCCTTGGCTGGCAATCAGTCTACCGCAGAAAGCAATGGCAAACTACTGCGGGATAATCTTCTGCCCAGTCAGTCATGTCTCTTTCGAGACATGATCGCCCAAGCGTGTTTCACGTATGGCACTTAACTAACTGACTGACCTTGCTAGTAGTTCTTTTTTTTTATTCTTTAACAGTAATCTCCTTACATCTTAGTGGCTTTATTTCTTTGCTTGGAATGTAGTGTTTTAAAAATCGGTAGTCTGATTAATCATGACTATGAAGTAGTAAGTGTAACATATTTTGGGTAGATTAAGTGAAGATTAAGGATTAGGAACAACAAATCCATTAAAAAAAGTCACAAATATATAGTATTTCTGAATTATATAGTATATTTTATCGGGTTAGTTTACGGATATAAGTCCCGCCAATAAGAGAAAAGAAAAAGGATGTGACGGTGCCTCTTCGTTGGGCCGTGAATTGAGGAATCAACAATTGTCAAGAAGGTTAGATTTCCTGATAAAGCAGAGTTTCTTTCTTTGAAATTCTTCAGTCAAAATCATCACCTCAATACGTGGCTCTACAAATACTATTATGTGGAAGTCCCTCTCTCACTTGCTTTACTATCACTGACAAGTTGTCGGCAAAATGTTTCTAGTAGCCAATAAGGCTACTATGCGTTATGCATATACTATAAAATGGAATATTTCTACTCGTGAAAAAATAGATGATCTGGTTTTTTTTATTAAGAGAAAGAGACAATGATTCTTTGGTGTAAGTCAGCGGTGAAGACTAAATTACCGGCACAATCGATTCAGCCCACGACAGGACAACGATAATGATCCCTAAATACCAGATATGATGCCGTGACTATGTCAGAGTCAGTTTTATCTTTATTGGGTGTCTCCAGCTTGTTCAATGTGAAGACATGCGAACGAACGATGACTTGGCTCCATATTCGGAAGAGTCGAACAATTTCAACCGTTCCATGTTTAAGATATGGTCGAAGCCGTAAACGTCCATGTGGCGTGGGGTACCAACTGACGAGGAAATAATTCCGAATCATCTATTGAAAAAAGTTATTAACATTTCAAGTTTTTTTCAAGAAAAAAAACCTTCATTGACTTCGTTGATTATTTTTCCTAAAACCACTCGGGAGATTCCTTAAAGTTCTTTCTTGTTTAAGTTGTCTGTAAACGTTTTATCAAATTGCACATTGATTTTAATATTCTTAGAATCTTGTTTTTGATACTAAGTTTTAGCCGTATACTAAAATAAGCAGAAATATTTTTATTGAAAAAAGTAAAAAAAGTATTCGACTGTATTTTGTGTCTTTACAGATGAAAATAAATAAATTAGGCACCAATATCAAGCAATTTGTGAATATAATTTAATTCGCTTTTTGAAAGATCTTCTCGTTTTCCCCCGCTTTCTTTTATTCTTCTGCTTCTTCTACTTGAATTGTTCGATTTTCTTCTTCTTTTCATCTTTTTCCACCATCATTTTTTACTTCTGCCATCTTGTTCACTTCATCCACCTTCTTCTCCTGCTTCTCGTTCTCCTTCACCAAATTCTTCTTCTTGTTGTGTTGTTCCACTTTCTACTTCTTGTCATCTTCCGCTATCGTTTTTTCCTTCTTGTCCACATCATCCATCTTCTTATTCGCCTTCTTGTCTTCCTCAATACCCTTTTCTTCTTCTTCTTCCCTACCGTCTTTTTCTTCTTGTCTTCCTCCTCACCTCCTCCTTCTCACCTCCTCCTCCTTCTCCCCCTCCTCCTCATTCTTCTTCTTCTTCTTCTTCTTCTTCTTCTTTACCAAATTCTTCTTCTTGTCTTCACTTACCTCCTCTCCACTTCTTCTTCTTCTTCTTCTTCTTCTTGTCTTGTTCCACTTTCTACTTATCATCTTCCTTTACCATTTTTACTTATTTTTCACCTGATTCATCCTCTTCTTCTTTTTGTCTTCCTCCCTTCTTTCTTTTTCTCTTTCTCCTTGTTTTCCTATATACTTTCTTCTTCTTCTTCTTCTTCTTCTTCTTCTTCTTCTTCTTCTTCTTCTTCTTCTTCTCATCCTATACCAAATTCTACTTATTTTCTCCTTACCTGCTCCTGCCCCTCTTCCTCCTCCTTCTTCTTCTACTTGTCTTTCTCCCTTCCTTTTCTTCTTCTTCTTCTTCTTGTCTTCTTCCTTCCCTTCTACTTTTTCTTGTCTTCTTCTTTTTGTTCACCTAATTCTATTTCTTATTTTCTTCTTACCACCTCCTTCAAATTCTACTTCCTCTTCTTCTTCTTCTTCTTCTTCTATAGTTCTCCTCCATCTTTTTCTTCTTGTCCACTTCATTCACCTTCTTTTTCTCTTGTCTCCTTCTTCTCCTATTTTTCTTCATGTATTTCTACTTTCTCGGTGTCGTTGTTGCCTCACCTTTCTTCTTTTTCCTCCATACCTTCTTCTTTTTCTTCACATCCTCCACCAAATTTTATTTCTTTATTTTTATCTAACCTCTTCCTTCAACTTTTTTACTTCTTCATATTTTTCCTCCATCTTTTTCTTCTTGTCCACCTCATTCACCTTCTTTTTCTCTTGTCTCCTTCTTCTTTTTGTCTTTATCTTCTTCTTCTTTGTCGGTGTCGTCGTTGTCTCACCCTTCTTCTTCTTCTTCTTCTTCTCCAAATTCTACTTTTTGTCTTCTCCTTACCTGCTTCTGCTTCTCTTCCTCCTCCTCCTTCTTTTTGTCTTGTTCCACTTTCTACTTTTTCTCATATTCTCCTCTATCTTTTTCTTCTAGTCAATCTCATCCATCTTCTTCTTCTTCTTCTTCTCATCCTATACCAAATTCTACTTATTTTCTCCTTACCTGCTCCTGCCCCTCTTCCTCCTCCTTCTTCTTCTACTTGTCTTTCTCCCTTCCTTTTCTTCTTCTTCTTCTTCTTCTTCTTGTCTTCTTCCTTCCCTTCTACTTTTTCTTGTCTTCTTCTTCTTCTTTTTTGTTCACCTAATTCTATTTCTTATTTTCTTCTTACCACCTCCTTCAAATTCTACTTCCTCTTCTTCTTCTTCTTCTTCTTCTTCTTCTTCTTCTTTTTCCATCCCTTCTTTAGAAACAGACTCAAAATCAGAAACAGAATCACAGACAGCTTAACCTTTGCATTTTCCTTTTCTTCCTTCTTCTCAACATTGACATTTTTGTTGCCGTTCACTTTAGTTTTCTTTACTTCCATTGTTTCCCATGCAAAGCATGCATAGACACACATGTTTAACCTGACCCTTGAATACCAAAACTATCACCCCCTGATATCATAGACCACCAATTACGAAGACTATCACTGTAAAATTTTGCAGGCAAAATGTCTGGTTTCGCTTTCATATTGCGGTGGTTCACTTCCCTTTTAACTTTTCCTCTAGCATTTACATCATTATTATAATGTCGGTTGCATTCGATGACATCATGTTGATTCATTTAAGACATAGGTCCCTTTCAGATGATTTTGCTGTATATAAATAGTCAATTCTGTAATATAAAACACGCTGTGGATTTGTATATATATATATATATATATATATGGGGGGGGGTCGTGTAAAGCTTTTCCTAAATATGTGGATACGTTAGTCGTATTCCACTGTAATAACTGAACAACTATATATACATAAATGGATATGTCTGTCTGTGCGTGTGTTTGTGTGTCTCCTTTCTAACGAACCCTACTCCTCCGAAATCGTGTCACTTGTCGATTATGACAGGAATATTTGATGTACGCAAAAATTTTTAGAATCGATTTACAGGTTACGGCAGAAATCACCGAAACGCGTAGAATTTACGAACTCTTCTCCTCCGAGACGCCTTATGTGAATTCAACTAAAAACGGGTAACTTGTAAATCAAGGTCCGAACCTTTGATGTACACAAAAACTTTCCGAATCAATGTACAAGTTTCGTCAAAAATCAACGACAAACATAATTTCGGGTGGTCTTTGCGCACTTTTATGCATTTCTCCAAGACGCTTCAATCAAACTCAATTAAAATCGAGTTACTCGTAAATCAAGGTCTGGTGCCTTGAGATGTGAATAAAAATTTCAATTAACACAGAGAGTGCGGCAAAAATTAATGGAAAATGTTGCTTCTTCATTTTTTCCGAAACGCTTAGTTGTATTCCAACAAAAATCGTGTATTTTGAAACTTCTACCTTATCATATGCCATAACAATTTCACGTTTTCTATAAGCTGCCAACCCCTCTGACTTTGCAGCGGCAATGTATCTACCTCTTCTGCATCACAACGTCATCGCATCACACTACAGGTTCCCGTAACGCCCGCCCCCGTTCTGCCAATTGTACTTACATCATTCCCGTTTATTAGCAAAATTGTAAAAGCATGAATCCCGTTTTACAATTACAACAAAAACCAATTATTATTTCGCATTGTTTTAACATACGCGTCACGGCAACCTCATACTGGAACTTTTGAATAAGCACTTGACTTTACCATTTCAACATAACCAATAAAAAAACCCAGCTAACGCCGGGCTATACAGCTAAACTTATATCAATGTCAATCAGTGGATCAAGCTGTTAACACATTCCTTTAATTTCTTATATTTTGTGTGAGCTTTCTCTAGAGAGTCTTTTTTTATTTTAATGCGTTAAAAAGAGTCCTAAGTTACTCACGTAGAAAATGCCTTTTTATCCGAAACGATTACTGATCCAACATGTTTACATGTTGGTTTAATAATCCAATGTGTTTACTTCTTCTTCTGCCTTGAAAAAGACATGGCTGACTGGGCAGAAGATTTACCCGCAGTAGGTTGCCATTATTTTATGCGGTAGGCTGGTTGCCAACCACAGCTATAGAACTCAATATGTCGCGCAAATGGTCCTGAGAAAGGTATTAATCCGTCACTTCTCCATCCAGCTATGAGTTAAATAGCAGGATAGATTTAGTTCTGTAGCCTTAGTTGACAATCAGTCTACCGCAAAAACTAACGGCAACATACTACGGGAAAATCCTCTACCCAGTCAGGGGTAGAGCATATATAATGTATTGTCTAAGCATGTATAATGTATTCATGTATGGCACTTAACTGGCTAAATATATATAGCTGGCCATTCGTATCCGATGATGATCATCTACTAGGGTGGCTACTCCTGTTGCAGGCACCTGCTCAGCCCCCTGTTGCTTAAACTGAAACTATGTTAAGCAGACCTTAGTTACAGTTTCTAGGAGAGAGGGGTTATCTAGCGAGATCAACAGTCTTAACATGGACAGCATGTTAAAACTCTCGGTCACGATGACTTGTGACTTCGTTCTAGGTAGTCGATTGGTTCCTTTTATCCATTTTTACTCGCAAGGGTCAACTGTGGTCTAGTTTGCGGGCACTTTCCAAAAGTACGCATGCAAGCTGAAATCACCTCCACCAGCACGATAATATGAAGAAGTCACCTTCCTGACAAATCGACCATAGTAAAATTAGTGTATATATGTGTGTGTGTGTGTGTGTGTGTGCGTGTCTGTTAACTAAATAGTTTGTCACTTTAACTATTATTATAGTACATACTAATATTATCGAAAACGCCCCGTTTATTTATTAAATATTATATTTATTCATTTAATTATTTTTATTTTCGATTACCGTCCTGAATTTTTTTTTTTTATAAGCGTTTCACCCCGAGGAAGGCATGTCACTGCCACTACTGCGCAGGGGGCTACATAGAGTGGAGAAAGAATGATTAAATATAGGAAATGTCAGAGGGTGGGTGATAGGCGGGTAAGGATACCGAAAATGAGGGTTGGGCAAATGAGAGTGTTCTGAGAATAATTGGGAGTTAGTGTGATAGGAGGTGTCTATTGACCCTACATTTAAACACCTGGAGATTGTAGCTGTCGGGAAAGCAGACTTGTGGAAGGGAGTTCCACAGGCGGGAAGCGCGAGAAAAGAAGCTGTTGGAGTAGAATTTACGGTTACATCTTATTTATTTAACTGTAAAAGGGTGGGACCTAGTTGCTAATCTAGTATCTCGTGCAAATTCGTGCTTAGGCGGCACCAGTGATCTAAGCTCATCGGAGCAGAAGCCATGAAAGTACTTGTAGAAGAGGCACAGGGAAGCCACATCACGCCGGTGAGAGAGTGGTTGCAGCCGGTCTGCCAAGTCAGTATCAACCACGTTACAGATCCTCCTTTGTATTTTGTCAAGAAGCCCAAGGAATAATTGAAGAAATCTTATGAAAGAAAAAAAAGGTGTTTTGCTGCTTCATTCTAAACTGCGTCCCACTTTGCAGACGAAACCGTCGTTAGATCCGACGAGTTTTAAACCGTCTTAGCCACGGAGTGAGTCGCCGATCAAGCAAAACTGAATAGTGACTTGTAAACACAAGAACGGATAAATAAAAATGAGAGAGAGAAAAAAGCAGCGTGAAATATACTTGATGGGCTTGAGCAAGTGGATGGCGGGACAGAGTTTGGAAGAGATATCAAGAGGAGAAATCTTAAGAACGACAAGGGATGGGGGCAAGTAGAAGTCTACCACGTATTGATAGACTTATAGTGGGTTATCCATTCTTTTAAATTCACAAGTGACTATCCAACTGCTTTGTTTATATATTCCTGCAGTATCATCGAATTCTTTTGATTTCTGTTGACTGATATTAGTGAATCGAAAATTTTAAAAGTCAACCTTCAGTTTCCCTCTTTTTTTAATTGAGAAATAACATTTTATATATACACATATCAATTAAGGTTTTTACAATTAAAGTAATCCTTTAAATATGGATCCAACAGACGTTAAAATGTTCATGGCAAATAAAATGCTAAAAAGAGAATTAATGCTTAGGTATGTGGGAGCGTTGTAAGTAAGGAATGTCTTTGATGTATCTGCTCCTTAGATCAGTAAGTAGTTTTGAGACAGCGAAGAAGGAAAAGAGAGGTAAGGGCGACGAGCATAGTAAGCCACTTGACTTGGTCAAGGGAGATGCTAATTACTATCGTCTCTCTCGAGTCAGTCTATGTGGGTCGGTCTCTCTTTCTGTCTGATGATGCTTTCTGTATCGGCTTTATATTTCGACTTTTTGGGTCGCAGCAAATCATTTGGGAATTCACATCCGTATTTGATTCTGGGCTTCCCATTGGACGATAAATAAAATTTGCGTAGGCACACGAACTGGAATTTAATATTTAATTAATTTTTAGTTTTCAACCGGAACATCTGCGCGAAGCCGGATGCGCACCGACGAGTTTTGGTCATTTAAACCTACAGTTAGACATGAAAAGTTTTAAAATTAAGCAAAAATATTGGGCAAAAACGGAGAAGAAAGCAAAACAAAATAATATGGCATTAACTTTTGGTCAGAGAAAATCGGTGGAAGGGGGAAAGAGGCTCATCCCTTGTTTTCTGTTTAGGATGTGGTTCCCGGCTTTTCTCCCCCCCCCCCCAATCTTCTTTCACTTTTTCTATTCTCTTTTTTGTTCTCAATTGGAGTAGATAGACTTAACTATCGCCCGGTTCACACTCCACCAACGTCTTTTGAACAGATGAAGAGGCTCATCCCTTGTTTCCTGTTTAGGATGTGGTTCCTGGCTTTCTTTTTTTCCTATCATTCTACTCTTAAGTAGCCCCCTGCGCATCAGTGGCGTCACTGCCTTGCTTGGGGTGATATGAAAAAAAAAAAGTAAATTTGCTTTTTGGTCGTGAGAGTGCAAACATCCGGTCCCTCACATCTGGTAATGCCACAGACTTTCGCAACTCTATTGATGGTGTAGCCCCTTTAAAGATACTCAATAAACTTCCCTCTCGACATTTTCTCACTTATTTTTCTTTTCACTTTCTATTTCTTCCATATCTGTTCTTTTTCTCTTTATTTTCCTTTTCTTGTTTTATCTTCTTTTTTTCTTATCTGTTCTTCTCTCTTTTTTCGTTTTTAATATTTTTCTTCCTCGTACGGTGAAAAGAATTGTCTAAAAAATTTAAAACATTAAAAGAAATGTTGTTCTTAAAAGAATTTTGAAAAAATTCAAACTTTTATTACTATCATAATTAACTACCTTATGAGATATTGTTCTTTCAATGTCAAAACAAAATGTACAATTTTATAGTAGCTTGTAATTTTTACATGTTCTAACGTAATATATATATATATATATATATATATCCGAGTGAATAAGGAACGAAGAAAAATTTACAACGTCCAAAACATTAATTTAAAACTGTACTCGATATATAATATAGAGCTGTGAATATTTATTATAAATTATGTTTTAGAACATGTACAAATGTTTTAACATATATCCACTACAAATTGCACATTTTTTTCGACATTGGACTTCCAATGTCTCATCAGGTGGTGTGGAAACCCTTATAGTACTAACAACACTCTTACATCAGATTTTACCTGTTACAAACCACGAACTATAATCAAATCTAATTTAAAGTTTTATAGAAAAAAGTAATTTCCTAAATTCAAAATTAAGATTAAATATACAAAATTAGATAATTATAAAACTGTGCTTAAATACAAAAATATTCTATAGTTATACAAATAAACATATATCCACTACAAATTGCACATTTTTTTCGACATTGGACTTCCAATGTCTCATCAGGTGGTGTGGAAACCCTTATAGTACTAACAACACTCTTACATCAGATTTTACCTGTTACAAACCACGAACTATAATCAAATCTAATTTAAAGTTTTATAGAAAAAAGTAATTTCCTAAATTCAAAATTAAGATTAAATATACAAAATTAGATAATTATAAAACTGTGCTTAAATACAAAAATATTCTATAGTTATACAAATAAACATTAAAGATAGGTCCAATCCCACCCTTTCCCACCTTTTACACCTCCTTATTCTCCTCATCTAATAAAACCAAAGAATAAAGGCTAGGCAGGCGGGTCATAAAACACACTTTCATGAATCAACTATATCCCCTACCTACCTCACTTTCTTCAAAATTCTAACAGACAATTTACAAGACTTATTCCCTTATCGCTAATCCCCGCCAACATCCCACACACAAATCCCAAATATAAGAAAAGAGGTCTTCCATTCCTTTCCACACCACCTGATGAGACATTGGCAATCCAATGTCGAAACAAAAAATGAAGAGTTTGTTGTGGATATATATAAAAAATTTGTACATGTTCTAAAATATAATTTATAATATATATATATATATATATATATATATATATATATATAAAGACAAGAAGCTAAAATATATTTTTAAATATAGAAAAATTACTAGCCCAAATGCCAAAAATTCAACAAATAGAAAATAGAAATAACATGAACAGCAATACCAGCAACAGCATCAGTTGTTGAAAAGTTAATTGAAATAATTCAGAGGAAAACGGAAAATCAACAGTTTCTTTCATTCCCAAAGCGGTAGCAAATGCAATAGCTGAGTTCACATATAATACAGATGTTGGAATTACTTTTTCTGCTTATCTTAAAAGATACGAGCAAATTTACAGAAAAGAATGTATCAACAAAAGACAAGGAAAACAAGACTAGTTGAAAAACTTAACAGCAGTAGAACGTGAGACATACTATAATTTTATATTCTCTAGAAAAGCAGGATGAAAATTGCTTTGAAGAAACGTTAAATATTCTGACAAAATTTTTAGCGAGAAAAGTTTGTTATTCAATATTTGTTGGAAGTGTATGAATAAGAAAAAAAAAAGATTTTGTCACATATGCCGGAATCGTTAACAAAGAGTGTGAAAGATTCAAATTGAACGAACTGACTCTGGATATTTTTGAATGACTTATTTTTGTTCAAGAGTTAAATGCGAAAGAATTCCAGAAAAACGTACTAGAATACTAATGAAACTAGAATAAAAACTAACACTACAAGAAATATCAGACGAACGTCAGAGAATCCTAAATCTAAAACACGATACGGAGGAAATTAAGGAAAAAGAATGCGCATATATACAAGCCAAGGAAAAATGTTGGAAAAAATTCATCTATGTTTCAAATGTAGATAGTTAGATCACGGAGACGACTCTATTGTAAATAATCTAAAGTTCTACAAACGTAAAAATTAGAACATATAAAGTCACATTGTAAAACTAAAGCAAGGAAAAGTCACAACAGAAAAAATTCGTACACAGCGTTGTGACGAACGAAAATAATTATGGAAAATTTATGCATGTGAAAATTAATAATGTGGGTGTAAAAGCGCAACTATGTCGGTGTACAAGCGCAACTATGTCGGTGTAAAAGCGCAACTATGTGGGTGTAAAAGCGCAACTATGTCGGTGTAAAAGCGCAACTATGTGGGTGTAAAAGCGCAACTATGTCGGTGTAAAAGCGCAACTACATGGGTGTAAAAGCGCAACTATGTCGGTGTAAAAGCGCAACTATGTCGGTGTAAAAGCGCAACTATGTGGGTGTAAAAGCGCAACTATGTCGGTGTAAAAGCGCAACTATGTCGGTGTACAAGCGCAACTATGTGGGTGTAAAAGCGCAACTATGTGGGTGTAAAAGCGCAACTATGTCGGTGTAAAAGCGCAACTATGTCGGTGTACAAGCGCAACTATGTCGGTGTAAAAGCGCAACTATGTGGGTGTAAAAGCGCAACTATGTGGATGTAAAAGAGCAACTACGTGGGTGTAAAAGCGCAACTATGTCGGTGTAAAAGCGCAACTATGTGGGTGTAAAAGCGCAACTATATGGGTGTAAAAGCGCAACTATGTGGGTGTAAAAGCGCAACTATGTCGGTGTAAAAGCGCAACTATGTGGGTGTAAAAGCGCAACTATGTCGGTGTAAAAGCGCAACTATGTGGGTGTAAAAGAGCAACTATGTGAGTGTAAAAGCGCAACTATGTGGATGTAAAAGAGCAACTATATGGGTGTAAAAGCGCAACTATGTCGGTGTACAAGCGCAACTATGTCGGTGTAAAAGCGCAACTATGTGGGTGTAAAAGCGCAACTATGTCGGTGTACAAGCGCAACTATGTGGGTGTAAAAGCGCAACCCTATGTGGGTGTAAAAGCGCAACTATGTCGGTGTACAAGCGCAACTATGTGGGTGTAAAAGCGCAACTATGTCGGTGTAAAAGCGCAACTATGTGGGTGTAAAAGCGCAACTATGTCGGTGTACAAGCGCAACTATGTGGGTGTAAAAGCGCAACTATGTCGGTGTAAAAGCGCAACTATGTCGGTGTAAAAGCGCAACTATGTCGGTGTAAAAGCGCAACTATGTCGGTGTAAAAGCGCAACTATGTGGGTGTAAAAGCGCAACTATGTCGGTGTAAAAGCGCAACTATGTGGGTGTAAAAGCGCAACTATGTCGGTGTAAAAGCGCAACTATGTCGGTGTAAAAGCGCAACTATGTGGGTGTAAAAGAGCAACTATGTGAGTGTAAAAGCGCAACTATGTGGATGTAAAAGAGCAACTATGTGGGTGTAAAAGCGCAACTATGTGGGTGTAAAAGCGCAACTATGTGGGTGTAAAAGCGCAACTAGACACTGGTAATGACGTCATAATAATCAATGAAGCTAAGTAGACAGAGAAAAAATCTTTCACTCCTGACAAGATGGCAAATGCCATAGATGATTTCACATACGATTCCAATGATGGAATTACTTTTCAAGCAAATTCACCAAACATGCAGCATCTTGGAAATTAAGACTTTTGTTGAGAAAGTTAATACCAGTAGAACATGAAAACCATTGTAATTTTGTACTTGTTTTTTTTTTTAATCATTTCACCCCGAGCAAGGCGGAAACGCCACTGATGTGCAGGGGGTTACATAAATGTAAAAAGATTAATTAGAAAAGAGTGAGGAGTACAAACTAGTTAGAAAGGAACAATAGACAGCTGAGAAAGCAGGTGCGATGACAGATACATTGGTGGAGAGAAAGGGAAGGTTATACAGGGGAGGGGAGAGAGCTAGAGGCCAGTGGTTAGTAGATGAGTATTGACTTTGCATTTAAATTTCTGGAGGTTGTAGTCGTCAGGAAAGCAAGAATACGGGAGTGAGTTCCACAGGCGAGAAGTGCGAGAGAGGAAGCTGCAGGAGTAGAATTGTCGTCTGCATTTGGCTAACCTGACTGTGAATGGGTGGGACCCAGTTGCCAGTCTGGTTGCACGGGTAAACACCTGTTGAGGAGGCATCAGTGACTTAAGCTCATCCGAGCAGAAGCCATGAAAGTATTTATAGAACAGACAAAGGGAGGCCACATTTCGACGATGGGGAAGTGGCTGTAATCGAGTCGCCAGATCAGTACCTATCACATTACAGACTCTCCTTTGGAGCTTGTCAAGAACACTGAGGAGAACGGCAGGGGCACCTAACCATAAATGGCAGCAGTACTCCATGCACGGACGGATGGTTGACTTGTATATATGCAGGATGGATTCAGGTGGAAAAAACATCCTGGATCGACATAGTGACCCAATCTTCTTAGCAGTAGATTTTGCTATGGATTCAATATAGTGGTTCCATTTGAGGTCTGAGGACAGGGTAAGTCCGAGGAGGCGTAGTGTATTACTCTCCGGGAGAATCACCTGGTCCATGCTTATGGGAGGCAGAAGAGGTTGCCTGTAATGGTTGACAGACAAGACCTTGGTCTTAGAGGAATTGAAGTTGACAAGCCACTTCTTGCCCCAGTTCACCACAGAGTGTAGATCCCGCTCAAGGTCAGCAGCGAGATTATGTCTGTCCGCCACGACAGGTTTCTTACTGGAGCGGGAGTATATTGTAGTGTCATCTGCGTAGATGCCTAATTGGGACTTGACCTCATCTGGGAGGTCGTTGATGAAAATAAGGAAGAGCGTCGGGCCCAGGATAGAGCCCTGTAGGACATCAGCATTCGTGCTGTAGGACGAAGAGGCACGCCCATTCAGAACAACCTTCATTTTGCGGTTATTTAAGAAAGATTGGATTAGGTCAAGCAGGCGACCGGTAATACCATAACCGCGTAGTTTGCATAGGAGCCCAGGGTGCCAAACTCTGTCGAAAGCCTTGGAGATGTCCAGAGCAACCGCGCGAGCCTCGTCAGACTCATCAAGGGCCTGTAGCATGTACTCCGTTACAGTTGTTAGCAGGTCGGCCGTGGACCTGTCAAAGCGGAATCCATATTGCCTGTCGGAGAACAGTTTGTGGGCGGTGAGATGATGAACTATCTCAGCATTGATTATAGCCTCGAATACTTTCCCGAATATCGGTAGAAGACTGATAGGGCGATAGTTGGATGTGTCCGATGTTTCACCACTATTCTTAAAGACAGGAACGACTGAGGAAAATTTCCAGCATGCAGGAAAGCAGGAAGCAGAAAGGCAGTAGTTAAACAGTTTAGAGAGGACAGGGGAAAGTTCAGGGGCACACCTCTTAAGGACTATCACCGGGATTCCATCGTCTCCACACGCCTTACTTACTCTGGATACTACTGTCGGGGTAATATATACGTCGTGCAGTTTGGCCTCAGTTCTAATAGGGAAGTCGGGTGGGTGCACTCCGGACGAGTCGAATGTGGAGTTGGATGAGAATCTGCGGGCAAAGCACTCAGCTTTGTCCGCAGATGACGTGAGAACCTCAAATCCATGGATTAAAGGAGGTATTGAGGATTTCCTATTGTTGAGCACTCGTTTACAAATCCTCCAATAGTCCTTGGAGCCGAACTTGCGGTCAGCTATGTGCTGTCGCATTCTCTCAGCAAACAACTTTTTGGCGTCATTTAGGGTTCTCTTGCACTCATTGCGAGCAGATGTGAACAGGCGCCTATTGTGATCAGTTGGCTTTCTCCGGAATAGACGGAAGTAATGGTTCCTGTGGGCAATGGCGGCTGAGCAGGCGGGAGAGAATCACGGAGAGGAATGAGGTTTTAAGCAATACTTCCTGGTGGGTATGAAGGCATCAATGCCAGCTTTCACCCATGACGAGACCTCAGAGGCACAGTCATCAACTGATAGGCCAAACACTTTTCCCCAAGGGACGTCGCAGAGGAAATCGCGAAAGGCATCCCAGTCAGCTTTTTGGTAGAGGTAGGAGGTTCTATAAGTAGGGGAGTGAGATTGGAAAGAAATACTGAGGGAGACTACAGCGTGGTCGGAGTTGCCGAAAGGGCAAAGCTGCGAGACTTGACAGGCGTCAGGCGCAGAGGTGAAACATATATCTAGCAGTGAGGAATGACCTGAGGGAGTGCTTGGGAAGCGAGTGGGGAAGTCCACCACTTGCGTAAGGAATTGGGAAATAGCAAAGTTAATGGCATGAATGCCCGCCGGATCAGTAACGGCGTTTTCAAGCCACGCAGAGTGATGGGCATTGAGGTCTCCAAATGCAATTATGTGGGCGAATGGGTGATAGGAAATAGCCTTATCTATGTCGTCGGCAATGCTATCTAGTAGGGAGCAGTCAGGTGAGGAGGGAGAACGGTAAAGGAAGAATAGATAGCTAACCGATCTGAGGAGAGACAGGCGGAGACATATGTATTGGTGGTCAGTAGATTCGAGTGAAGTCACCCTAGTTATGGGGAGGTGTTCGCTGACATAAACACCCAGCCCATGCATGTGGACAGTGGAATCCTTCCATAAAAGGGGAAGATAACCAGGGATGAAGAGGTCAGAGGAGGGAATAGCTGAGTTGAGGTTAGTTTCGCAGAGCGCGAGGATGTCAGGGAACTTTTCATGCAGGAACGCTTCTACACTAGGAAAGTTAGTACGAATGCCTCAGATATTAGTGAAGGTGTGGTTGAAATTTACTTTAAAGAAACTAAATATTCTGAATAAAAATTTTTGTATGAAAAGTTTGTTATTCAATACTTAATGAAAGTGTATAAATCTGATAAAAGAAAAAATGACAAAGATTTTAACACATCTACTAGAACCATTAACAAGGAGCGTAAAAGATTAATATCAAACAAGCTGACTCCGAATATGTTGAAAGGATTAATTTTCGTTCATAGAGTAACAACAAAAAAGACACAGAAATACATATTAGAATCCTGACGAAACTGGAACATCGGGCGAATATCGGAGAATCCTAAATCTGAGACAAAATAAAGAGAAAACTGAAGAAAAGTTCTGCACGTATACAAGCAAAAGAAAAATAAATCTGTTTCAGACATGGAAGATTACGTCCCGGAGACGACTATCCTTTTAAAAATTTAAAGTGCTACAAGTGAAAAAGTAGGACATAAAATGCAACACTGTAAAACTAAATCAAAAGAAATTTCTCACACAAAAAATTGTACACATTATTGAGATGGTAAAAATAATTACAGTAAACCAAAGAAAATTTGTATATATAATAATTAATAATGTGGATGTAAAACTTCAACTAGACACTATCGCAATAATCAATGAACCTACATGGAAAGCCTATATTAAAAAGAACTTTAAAAATCTTACGTGGCGTGTCGGGGGAGAAATTATTTGTTATTGTTAAAATGACTTGCAATGTTTCATTTCGTAAGAAGTGTGTAAAATATTACAAACGTTTCTGTACTGACTGGATGAAGCTATTTGAGCTATGGGATTTACTTATAAATGTTCATTGCAAAAATATAAGTGGGCAAGTGAAAAGTTAAACAAAACAATGGGAAAAATTTAAAGGAATAATTGAAAAAATGTTTTCTAGATGATCTAGTTTTCTAGAACATCTAGTGTTCTAGAACATCTAGTGTTCTAGATATTCTAGAGTTGGGTTGGTGTTCCTAAGTCATAGCAAACTTTCAAGTGAAAAAAGGTCGACGCCAGTATTTAAAACCGTAAAAAAATACGTTCAACAAATTCTTTGGGTGTTGATACGTCAAAGACATCATACATTACTTGCATAAGTTTTTCCTTTCTTGCAAAAAAAAAACATAAAGAAAGAAAAAAAGTAAAGAAGATGAAATATAATGAAAGAAAAAATGTGATTACAAAAAAGTATTGTGCTCAGTTAAAGAAACATTTACTTAAGAAAGGCCTCAAGAAAAGAAAGGAATAACCTATGCAAGTAATGTATAATATCTTTGATGTATCAACACCCAAAGAGTTCTGAGAGAGCTTTCGTTAGAGTACTGTTGAAGTCAGTCGAGACATAATATTATAACCGTAAGTAGCGAGTTTACCGGTGAAGAAAGAAGGTACATTTATTATCATTATATATATATATATATATATATATATATATATATATATATATATATATATATATATATATATTAATGCAGGTTTCATTGAATAATATAAACAAGTTTTGTCTATTAACTTTGTGTACGATCCGTTCATACCGTCTGATATACTTGATGGTGACGTCGTTGAAAGACAACAAAAAATCACAGTAATTGTTGAATTTTTTATCGGGTCTAAGCTTTCGGATCACATAAGCCATTATCAAAGAGTAAATATTAACACACAGTAAACATACAACATTTAAGTTATTAACAATAAAGTGAATTGAATTAAAAATATAAGTCCATCTCTACCGAAGCAATCTACATTAAACAATTTTAACCTGGTTTGAATACAATCAATTTTGATATTTCCAATAACGTACTCAAATGCCTGTAATCAGACCAGGGACCACAACGCCACTATTTTGTCACTGTCTTCGTCCATCCGCCACGGTAGGAATGGACTTATATTTTTAATTCAATTCACTTTATTGTTAATAACTTAAATGTTCTATGTTTACTGTGTGTTAATATTTACTCTTTGATAATGGCTTATGTGAGCCGAAAGCTTAGACCCGATAAAAAATTCAACAATTACTGTGATTTTTTGTTGTCTTTCAACGACGTCACCATCAAGTATATCAGACGGTATGAACGGATCCTACACAAAATTAATAGACAAAACTTGTCTATATTATTCAATGAAACCTGCATTAATGAAAAAATGCTGCCAAAATACACACAAAATATTTATATATATATATATATATATATATATATATGTGTGTGTGTGTGTGTGTGTGTGTGTGTGTGTGTGTGTGTGTGTGTGTGTGTGTGTGTTACGAAAATTAACGAAAATAAACGAAACTAGTTATACACAACCGACAATTTGAAATGATTTGTCTGAACTATATTTTTGATCGATACTCGTATTTAAGTAGATATACTGTTTATAATCAAATCAATTCTACCGGCGACATTATTTTTCGTAAAAAAAATTTATCGTAAATAATCAAACCGGTAGAAATAAATATATAATATTGGTTGATTATCAACAGAATAATATTGTTGATGAAAAGAAAACATGACAAGAAAGGAAGAAAGGTTTCGTGTGACGCAATTCCGTTTTTCCGTTTTTCCAAAACGTCTTGCTTGGAGTGAAATGATTAACATTTCACTCCAAGCAAGACAGATATACCTTGAGAGAGAAACCAAGGTAGAGGTGATGCCGAAGAAAGGATAAAATAAGGATGGGAATCTAGTAGATAGAAGATGGCAATTGACGTTGCGTTTAAACTTTTGATAATTGTAACTATCAAGGAAGCAAGCAAATAGAAGAGAGTTCCACAAACGACAAGAAGCTATTAGAATAGAAGGGATGATTACATTTAACTATTTTGACAGTAAAAGGGTGGGACCTAGATGCCAATCTAGTAGCACAAGTAAATACATGTGGTTGGGGAAGCAGAAAAAAAGCTCGTCAGAGCAGTTGCCATGAAAATACTTGTAGAAAAGACAGAGGGAAGCCACATCACATCAGTGAGACAATGACTGAAGGCAAGCTGGTAATTCAGGATCGATTTTATTGCATATCCTCCTTTGGATTGTGTTGAAAACCTCGAGGTGAATAACAAAAGCACCCGACCAGTATTCAATGCAAGGACGAATGGTAGATTTATAAATGTACAAAAACTTCCTGGCCTGACCCAAAGATACTAAATGCCATCTATAGACTTGATGTGGTCATTCCACTTAAGGTTCGGTTGAGATAGCGAGGCGTAGTGTTTTGCTCTTTAAGAGAGGAGTGTCTTTTATTCTGATGAGAAAGTTTCTCTGTGGTGGATAAATAAGAGCAGCCTCGTTTTGAAGGCATTAAGATTTACGAGCCATTTCCTACCTCATTCAATCACAGACTAGAAGTCCTGCTTTAAGACTTCGTCGAAATTATTTTGACGTTGATGTGACGACAGATGTACAGATAACGCTGAGAAATTTAATTATTTTGACGTTGATGTGACTACAGATGTACAGATGACGTGAGAAATTTAATTATTTTGACGTTGATGTGAATACAGATGTACAGATGACGTGAGAAATTTAATTATTTTGACGTTGATGTGACTACAGATGTACAGATGACGTGATTAAATTTAATTATTTTGACGTTGATGTGACTACAGATGTACAGATGACGTGAGAAATTTATTTATTTTGACGTTGATGTGACTACAGATGTACAGATGACGTGAGAAATTTAATTATTTTGACGCTGATGTGACTACAGATGTACAGATGATGCTGAGAAATTTACATTAAATTAAATTAATTTATTTTAATATATTTTGAGTATACTACTTTGTGTTCGGATGTGCGTTGTGGTGCAGTGGATATCAACTCGGAACGACATATCGGGTAGCCGAGTTCGAATTCCAGTTGAATTTTTTGCATTCACTTGCGCACAAATACCCTTGGGAAAGGTATTAATCCGTTTCTTTCCTCCAGTTATAGGTTAAATAACAGAACATATTTGGTTCTGTAGCCTTGGCGGATAGCTAAACGCAATGGCAACTTACTGCCATTCAGTCATGTCTCTTTCGAGACATGATCATCCAAAGCGTGTATCACGTATGGCACTTAACTGACTGACTGACTTTGTTCGCATGTGTAGTCGCATGAACATAAGCCTCACTTTCATCCTAAATGATGAAACGCGTCACAAGAAATCATTTTCCCGCTTTGTCATAGTTTTCATTTCTCTAACATTCTTCTTGATATAACATTTCGTACATAGTTTTCGCATAAGTACTTTTACGAATACGTAGTTTTCTTTACTGACGAAATTCCTGTCTCGTTCGTGATAAACAACGGGCCAAATACGTGTGCTTTTACCATTTGTCATTACATCCATATGTTAAAAAACATCTTGATGTCATACACGCCTTTTGCACTGTACACTCCCAAACAGAAGCACAGAGAGACGGACAGACAAGCTGACCTCGCCTTGAAAGATAATCCCAATCACCAAGTTCTCGATCCGTCAAAAACAGGCCAACGCACCAGATATGCTTTTTCATTGACTTATTTTTAAATTCTTGACTGCACCGAAACTCATATTCACTTGCTGCATATATAGCTGATGATATCACGTGTAGGATTAAATAAATACGCCATTGTGTTTTATTATTCCTATATATATTCGAATATTAGATATTAAAATCTATTGACTTGCGCTACCTTGCAGTCATATAATACGAAAACAGATAAGCCAACCTTCACTAGACAATAACCCAATTTCAATTTCCACCATCAATACAGTGTGAACGAAAGGATTGCCTAACGTCTACAACATCATGCAAAGATCATAAGTGGTGTTCCAAACACATACCAATGAGAAACGATCAGTGTCAAGCATACCCATCAAAATAACGACTACCCTACATCAACACCTGTGGGGAAGAAATAGAAAACTTAAGGAGGGGGACCAGAAAATTGCCACAATTTATCTACCGTATATGAATGGCTTCTCAGAAAAAGATTCAGAAGATCTGTGCTCCATTCATCAAGACCATTTTCACAAGCAGCTTCACTCTATAGAAACATCTCTCTAGTTTAATATAGGAGAGAATATGACCAAGAATTGTGTGTATTTCATTCTTTGCAGTTGCATCAAAAAATATAATTGTGATACTAGCAACACCATCTAAATTAACAGTATATTGAAATGCTGTAGTGAGTGAAGAGACAATGAAATCAGGCCTGGCAGATCATGTATGGAGAAAAATAGTCTAACATAGCAACATGGTCAATGAATTGTTTAGATGAAGCTAACTTAACTCATGTCGCACCACCAGCCGGTACAATGCCTTGTTGACAACTAGGATCCATGGATGCTGCACTCAAACTTTACCTTCAGACTGAAACAACTACTTAAAGAATGACAACACTGAAACTATCAGTATGGTTGCAATACGTAGATGAAACCTTCATACTCTATCTCCCATATGAAGTTGTACAAATATTGCTCAGTCAGGTGAACTCAATAAGACTTTGAAATCAGTTTATAATGGAAGAAGAAAATAATGATCATCTAGCATTCATGGATGCGCTAATAACTCATATAGAAAATGGGTTCAAAAGATCTGTATATCACAAGCCAACCTTCACTAGACAATACCTCAACTTTATTTTCCATAATCTATACAGTGGGAAGGCAGCAATTGTCTGAAGCCTACATCACTGTGTAAACTCAGACACATACCAGCAGTAAATGATCAGCATTGAGTGTACAGAGTATGGGTTCAAGCCAACCTTCCCTAGATAATACTTCAATTTTAACAATCTATATAGTGTGAAGGCAGCAATTGTCTGAAGCCTACATTGCTGTGTAAAGTCAGACACATACCAGCAGTAAATGATCAGCATTGAGTGTACACTTCAAAATAACAACTACTCTACAAACATAAAATTAGTGTTTACAGGGGGGGGGAGAAAGGGCAAGGAAGAGGACCAGAAAAATGCCATAGTTTATCTGCCTTATATCAATGGCTTATCTGAAAAAGATTCAGAAGATCTGTGCTCCATTCATCAGGACCATTTTCACAAGCAGCTTCACTCTATGGAAACATCTCTCTAGTTTAATATAGGAGAGAATATGACCAAGAATTGTGTGTATTTCATTCTTTGCAGTTGCATCAAAAAAATATAATGGAATACTTTGAGAAAATGGCTTTACAAACAGCACCACTGAAGCTAATGTTATGATTGAGATACATAAATGACACCTTCAAAGTTTGACCTCATCACAAAACTGTACAAATATGACTGAACCGTAATAAATAAGACTTTCAGTTCAGTTCACAATAGAAGAAGAAAATAATAATCATCTTGCATTTCTGGATGTACTAATAACTCGTATAAAGAATGGGTTCAAAAGATCTGTAATCACAAGCCAACCTTCACTAGACAATACCTCAACTTCAATTCCTACCATCCATACAGTGTGAAGGCAGCAATGATCTAATGCCTACAACATCATGCAAAGATCATAAGTGGTGACCCAAACACCTACCTACAGGAAATGATCCACATCCAGCATACTCTTCAGAATAACAACTACCCTACATCAACATCTGTGGGGGAGAAATAGAAAACTTAAGGAGGGGAACCAGAAAATTGCCACAGTCTGCTTATCAGAAATAAACCAAAACATAAAATCAAGTGGATCCCCGAAGGCGATTGACTGTCAACAGAGACAACTTTTCAGCAGAAACAACTTTGTATTCCTTTAAATGTTGTCGATACGAACGAATGGGGCTATGTAGACTGGGTTGCACAAAATCTTCATATACCATCGACCGGGCATGCATCCTAGGAAAGTCATTCCACTCAAACCATCAAAGCAATGAATTGTGACCAAAAAGGGCGCTACATTTATCACGCGGGATAAACTGGTGCCTACTATATAATCACATTGTATATAGTAAAATTTACTGATTTTAAATTTCTCCCACGTTGCGATCATATCGAAACACGGGCTGTGGAAATAAATCCAGACAAAAACTCAAGAGTAGAGTCCCGAATATTTTTGGTTGATTATATTTAGCGGCATACCAACCAATATGTATTATTTAATGCTTAAATATAAATATTTTAAAAACAATTTTATGCCTGCAACTACACATAAAATATAATTTTTTTAAAATAATCATTTCATCCCAAGCATGTCACTGATACGCAGAGGGTTACAAAAAAAATCAGGGGATGTCGAAGAAAAGATAAGAAGTAGATAGTAATCAAGTAGATAAAAGATGGCGACTGACTATAAATGAGGATTGTCGCTAACTCTACTATAAATAGGCGTTTTTATACTTTCATAGTATTGTCTTTGTTTGGGGAGTTCACTATTTTCCCATAGCTAGAACCCTAACCGGTTCTACCACCCCAGGTCAAGGTGAACCTGGGAACAACAAAAGAAGTGTTTCCACGCTCCTCGGAGACCTTACTGACAGATAAGATTTATATTCATACCCAGAAATATTAACATTATTATTATTATTAGTAGTAGTAGTAGTAGTAGTAGTAATAGTAGTAGCTTTTAGCATCAAAAAGTATTCACAAATATTTTATTAGCTTGAAATACAATAGTTTTTCAGTGGTATTTTTTCGTATCTGTTTGCTGTTATGATTGTTTTTTTTTAGCCTATGATTTCGAGATTGTTTCTTCCATTGAAAGTGTTGTATCGCCGAGGTGGATACAGAGAAAGTGTTCTGCGGTATTATTCAGCACAATATCCGGTGCTAAACGGATATACACAGAACAGCACAATAGTTACAAGACAGAAATTACCACGCAGTGAGAAGGGGTTTGGATCTCAATAGTCGCCGAAGTAATCAGCCCGAATATTACTCGAATGTCACTCGAATATTACACCTCGGATGCTACGATTTGTTACTTAAATAGACCGTTTCAGACCATGGACCATTCCATCATTGAGAGTGCTGCAGGGCTTTCAGCCACTCTACAACAGAAAGTTTGAATCGAATAACAGCGGCTTCGTTTCTATTCTGTTACCAGATATAGTCTATCGTCATACGCAAGAGAAGAACTCTGAAAGCGGTCCGCTGTCAGGAGAGACAACACTCCGATAACTTCTGCAGCCGAACTGGCCCCAAAATGTATTGCCTTGTGTTCCTTTAGATTTTGTTAGTATGGCCGAGTGGGTCTATGCGGCTTGTGCAGCATAATGCCTCCATACACCATCACCCATGCCTTCACTCTATTTTCACTACCAAAAGACCGAACTTTTGACCAAACAGAAAACTACCTTTATCTGGCAAAATAAACGACTGACTACTATATCTTTCCAAGACTGCTTATGATCGCTTCTGTCACATAGACTTGGGGCAAACGTTACCCCCATTTGATTGTAACGTTGGGAACATTCATCATGTTTGTTTTTATTAGCGAGTATTATGCTCAAAAGTTGATAATCTTACCGTGGTGCTAGCACTCTGTTCTTAACAATGCTTTCCTCGATTAGATTTCTCTCCAGCAAGTGGGAACCTAAATGAATTGCTATCATCCTCTTGTGTATCGAAGATTATCGATCCTTCTACTCGATAATTTTTGGCTATTACCGAACATTTAAGGGTTTACATTTTGGGTAAGCAAGGCTAGTTATCACAAACACTTCACATAGATGTCAAATAGCAGTTTTTAACCTTGACGTCCATTTTTAATGTTCAAATTATTTGGCTATCTAAAATTTGGTAAATATGATTAATGGTGATTATTTCTACATATTGTAGACGTGGCACATGAGGATCAAATTCCCTATTCAGTTGAAATTGACCCTGGGGGAAAAGTTTACTACCCATTACACCACGTCGAATTGACTTGGCTATTTTCTAAGCGTAGCTTAGATGTGGCACAAGACCAAAATATGGGCACCCGGTGAGAATTATTATTTGATGCTGCATTATTCTACAGCCAAGATACTGTGTAAATATAATTTATGTTGGTTGGTTGTTTTGTTTTTATGCCAAATCAACCTCGGCGAGTAATTTATTACCAACTAAACTTTATTTATTTATTGCTGGTAATACCTTTTTCTTTCAACAATTTTTTTTTTTTTTGTGTCTAGTAATACTTTTTTCTTTTCGAGTATCAAACAGGGTTCCCAATTCCTACTCTTGTTACTTAACCCATAACTGGAGGGAAGGGACGGATTAATACCTTTCCCAAGAGTACCAGTACTTAAGTGAATGCAGGGTATTCAACTGGAATTCGAACTCGGCTCACCGATATCCACTGCACCACAATGCACATCCTATAATTTATGTAATCGTAATAACAATAATCACCATCATCATTATCAGTTTCATGATCAGGTGTGGTCGTAGGGTCACTGCGCGGCTCCCTCCACGTGTTTCGATTGCGTGCCTATTTTTGGGTGTTATTTTCCTCTGCCTTTTCTTCATTTGTCTAAAATGATACTCTGTAGAATAACACAGGGAGAATTATTGGCGCCTATGCCTTGTTCGACAGATTGGCAAAGCACAAGTGTCCTCTTGCGAAACAGGGTAAAATAGAAGTGTCACAGACGCTAAAAGCATTGGTAAATATCAACACTGAGCGTTAAAATCACTTGAATGTGAAAGATGAGATACTTGCCTCTTTGGTTGAACACTATTCAAATGGTTTAGAGAAACAATGCCTCAATTGTTGAAGACTGGCATCCGGTCCGGATGTTGAAGGGCGAAACTTAACCCTGAATCTACTAAAATCTATAAACGTTTTTTTTTTCTTTTATCGGTAATAAATGGATAAAAACAACAGAAGTAAATAAGTGTGAATATGCATAAAGTTCACTGATATTGTAAACAAAATCGAAAAAATATAACAGACAACATAGTAAAAATAAGTAGTCAGTCAGTTAAGTGGCATACGTGAAACACGCTTGGGCGATCATGTCTCGAAAGAGACATGACTGACTGGGCAAAAGATTATCCCGCAGTAGGTTGCCATTGCTTTCTGCGAAAAAATAAGTAAATGAACCTTAAACCAGCAAGGGATTCAAATACTGCCAAGAACGAAAGATTGCAGTTTTTAACCGTACCATAATTTTCTTTCGTTTTTTGTGCTTTTTTTTTGTTTTGTCTCTTATGCGTGTGCTTTGGGGGGGGGGGGGGGGGGTCAGTAAATATACACAAATAGAAAGTACTTTCTTTTTTTAATCATATCACCCCGAGCAAGGCGTAACGCCACTGATGTGCAGGGGGCTACGTAAGAGTGAATAGATTGGAAAAGAGAAAGCCGGAAACCACACCCTAAACAGGAAACAAGGGATGAGCCTCTACACCTGTTCAATAGACGTGGGTGGAGTGTGAACCAGGCGATAGTTTAGTCTATCTACTCCAATTGAAAAAATAAACAAAAAAAAAAAAAAAGAAAAGTGAAAAGATTGGAAAAGAGAAAGCCGGAAACCACATCCTAAACAGGAAACAAGGGATGAGCCTCTACACCTGTTCAATAGACGTGGGTGGAGTGTGAACCGGGCGATAGTTTAGTCTATCTACTCTAATTGAAAAAATAAACAAAAAAAAAAAAGAAAAGTGAAAAGAGTTGAAAAGAGAAAGCCGGAAACCACATCCTAAACAGGGTACATGGGATGAGCCTCTACACCTGTTCAATAGTCGTGGGTGGAGTGTGAACCGGGCGATAGTTTAGTCTATCTACTCCAATAAAGTCTATCTACTCCAAAAATTACCAAGCGTCTGCTCATCAAATTCAGCCTGTGCAGTAAGCGATTCTGAGAAAAGTAAAAGTCCTACCAGGATTTATTACTGACTGTCACAATCTTAAGAACATAAAATATGCAGATGACATTTGACAGCAGGCCGGTACCGTCTCGTCTGGACGAAATTTAGACAGGAATCTTTGGCCTGGCTATATGGCCCGCATAACCCATATTAAAAAGGCCTTGTGCCACATTTTGCCTTAAGTGGGAAGGCAACTAAATACCGCAGTTACGCCCAATAACTGCCTTGTGTATTTTCGAACTCTCTACCTTCGGCCGGAGAGTAATAACACAGTCGAGGCTCCGCCGAAGAGTAGAATCTTGTCTGGGGAAAATTAGACAGAAATTTCTGGCCGGCCTGGAATGCCCACATTAAAAAGATCTTGTACCACATTTTACCTTAAGTGAGACGTAATAAGGAAGGAGGGCCTGGAGAATTTAATACTCACAGGTCGGATAAATGGAAGAAGGATGGAGAAATGCAGCGCGAGACATAATTGTTAGGTCTGAGCAAATGGTTGGCGGAGCGGGGCTTAGAAGTCATACGAAGAGAAAAAAATATTGAGAGCGACAAGAGACAGAGCCAAGTGGAAATCCATGATCGCCTACGTCCTGAAGGGACACGACACATGAAGAAGAAGAAGAAGAAGAAGCAGATGTTCATAATAAATGGATTTGCAATCTAATAGAGGAGAAACAGAAGATAATAAAATTAAAAAACGTGAATCACTTCTTCAGTACAAAGATTAAATGATTTTCAACTGTAGACACGCCAACTCATTCCTTTTAAAAAAAGAACGATAAATTTCGAGAGCGTCCATTTAAAAACAAACGGCCATTTGTAAAAGTTGTTAAGCAATGAACAGGATGTAAATGGGTAACTCAATCAAAATTCTTTCATGTATATTAACAAGCTCTTTTATGTATTTAAAATCTACCATTATTACATACAGAAAATAATATATATATATATTAATCATCCACATACAAGCCCGTTTTACTGTATCACAGCTCATCAGTGTGGCTAGACATATCCACTGGCTCCTGACTGGGATCGAAACTCGATCGATTTGGAGTCAGTCGGAGCCTCTATTTTAAGCCATCGGCGCATGGCATCAGAGAAGGGAAATTTTAACGTCTTGTATATAAGCAGTGTATACAGACGCCAGTCCCTGAGAGAACTCAATTCATTTCTGAAGAGTCACGATATAAACACAAACGGGGCCTTAAACAACAACTTATCAAATGCACTAGTTATACACAAAAATAAATTCAACCATAATTTTGAACTAAAAATGCCACACTCATCAAAGAGAAAGAAATTCCCGAGAGTGCCACTACCAAATCATAAGAAAATATAAATATACGCCTAAGTTTCTATCGTATCTTACCTTACTTGAAAGAATTACTATTTTTCCAAGCCAGCATACACGACCACAAGTATGTTGAAATATAAGAAGAAAACGGTCAAATCCATTATCTCATGTTTTTGATGATGTACAGTACATACAGATGTGCGTTGTGGTACAGTGGATATCGACTCGGAACGAGAAACCGGGTAGCCGAGTTCGAATTCCAGTTGAATCCATTGTATTCACTTACGCGCAAATACCCTTGAGAAATGTATTAATCCGTCTCTTCCTTCCAGTTATGGGTTAAATAGCAGGACAGATTGGGTTCTATAGCCTTGGTTGGCAACCAGTCTACCGCAGAAAGCAATGGCAACCTACTGCGGGATAATCTTCTGCCCAGTCAGTCATATCTCTTTCGAGACATGATCGCCCAAGCGTGTATCCCGTATGGCACTTAACTGACTGACTGACAGTACATACATCTATCTCTGCTCAGAATTCATACAATACTCATTTATATATATATCCGCAGACAGATCTGTTTCGCTGTATCACAGCTCATCAGTACGGTTAGACTCCGATTGCTAACCGACCGAATTGGCATCAGTCGGCGATTCTACCTCTGGGCTATGTGCGTTCGGTAGAAGAAGGCAGCCTTTTTAGCATGTATATTGTCATTATACACGCCCAATAGCCAGAGTGATCTAATTCATTAGTGAATGAGCGATGCGTGTATGCGAGAGTAGCTACTGTTTTTCAAAGTCTACCATTCCACAGTGCTCAATCAGGCATGAATGAATATTGTATCGATTGTGATTAGATTGTTGTGCTATGATATTTCTTGAATATTACTCACATTCTACAAGACTTTGAATTATGTCATGTTGTGTCCTCCACATGCTTTGACTGACCTTTAAACCAGCTACGCATGAACATTCTCAAATTTAAAATCCTTGATAAAACAATGACATCCTAGCCTCTGTATATAAACACGTGCAACCAAATAAATCACTTGCATACAGGAGGACTCATATTACATAACAATTCTGTACACTTTTCTTTGTTTCTGTTGCTTCCAGTCTCTTCTTCATTTGTAAGGTGATTTTCTAGCATTCACTGCCATATAGGAAGAATGTTATTATATAACATTTCAGTACATTTTTCTTTGTTTCTGTTCTTTCAAGTGTCTTCTTCATCTCTGAGGAGATTGTCCAGTATTTACTGCTATACAAAAGAACTGGTATTACGTAACAGTTCAGTACATGTTTCTTTGTTTCTGTTCTTTCAAGTGTCTTCTTCATCTCTGAGGAGATTGTCCAGTATTTACTGCTATACAGAAGAACTGGTATTACGTAACAGTTCAGTACATGTTTCTTTGTTTCTGTTCTTTCAAGTGTCTTCTTCATCTCTGAGGAGATTGTCCAGTATTTACTGCTATACAAAAGAACTGGTATTACGTAACAGTTCAGTACATGTTTCTTTGTTTCTGTTCTTTCAAGTGTCTTCTTCATCTCTGAGGAGATTGTCCAGTATTTACTGCTATACAGAAGAACTGGTATTACGTAACAGTTCAGTACATGTTTCTTTGTTTCTGTTCTTTCAAGTGTCTTCTTCATCTCTGAGGAGATTGTCCAGTATTTACTGCTGTACAAAAGAACTGGTATTACGTAACAGTTCAGTACATGTTTCTTTGTTTCTGTTCTTTCAAGTGTCTTCTTCATCTCTGAGGAGATTGTCCAGTATTTACTGCTATACAGAAGAACTGGTATTACGTAACAGTTCAGTACATGTTTCTTTGTTTCTGTTCTTTCAAGTGTCTTCTTCATCTCTGAGGAGATTGTCCAGTATTTACTGCTATACAAAAGAACTGGTATTACGTAACAGTTCAGTACATGTTTCTTTGTTTCTGTTCTTTCAAGTGTCTTCTTCATATCTGAGGAGATTGTCCAGTATTTACTGCTATACAGAAGAACTGGTATTACGTAACAGTTCAGTACATGTTTCTTTGTTTCTGTTCTTTCAAGTGTCTTCTTCATCTCTGAGGAGATTGTCCAGTATTTACTGCTATACAGAAGAACTGGTATTACGTAACAGTTCAGTACATGTTTCTTTGTTTCTGTTCTTTCAAGTGTCTTCTTCATCTCTGAGGAGATTGTCCAGTATTTACTGCTATACAGAAGAACTGGTATTACGTAACAGTTCAGTACATGTTTCTTTGTTTCTGTTCTTTCAAGTGTCTTCTTCATCTCTGAGGAGATTGTCCAGTATTTACTGCTATACAAAAGAACTGGTATTACGTAACAGTTCAGTACATGTTTCTTTGTTTCTGTTCTTTTAAGTGTCTTCTTCATCTCTGAGGAGATTGTCCAGTATTTACTGCTATACAGAAGAACTGGTATTACGTAACAGTTCAGTACATGTTTCTTTGTTTCTGTTCTTTCAAGTGTCTTCTTCATCTCTGGGGAGATTGTCCAGTATTTACTGCTATACAGAAGAACTGGTATTACGTAACAGTTCAGTACATGTTTCTTTGTTTCTAACGAAATCTTTCTGTTTCTTAATACTTTGTTTAGCTTTTGTATTGCATCTTTCACTATCCCAGCGTACCTTCGAATTTCAATGTCGCTCTATCCGCCCATTTTTGATACCTCAGATCTGTCATTTCCAGTAGTTTCCTTTCTGTGTGTTGTAGAACATTTGTCTCTTCTTGATATTTAGTATCAGTTTTCTTTTCGTTTGCATCTTTTCCAACACCTCATCATTGCACACGTGCTCCGTCCATTGTAAAACCACATATCTGCTGACTCAGGTCTCTCCTTCATCCTTGATGAGATCGTCCAGCATTCACTTCCATACATTTTCGTTGTTTCTAATGACATTTTTCTGTCTTCACTACTCTGGTTATATTCTGGAATGTGTTTTTCAAAAACTTTATAAAATCATGTTCCTCTTAGGTTGAATCTACTGTGTACATAAATATATATATTTTTTTTATCATTTCACCCTTAGTAAGGCAATGAAGTCACTGAGACATAGGACGAAACTTCATCGAAGATACTAGCATATGTGAAGTCTGCTCATAATACATCTAGCGAGATCTGGTTGTTCTGGCTGATGATAATTAACAACCAATCAAAATGGGTGTCTCTCTGCGCTTACCCAAAAAGACACTAAAGCAATACTTACTTACCGAACTTTAGATAACCGAGCAACGATTGATATGACGTAAAATTCACCATTACTATCTTACCATCGACTAAGAACACTGGATTTCCATTTGAATTTGGTAGAGACAAGATGCTTAACCTCACACGCAATAAGAAATAGAAAATGAAAACCCATATAGATGTCTGGGTATCTGTTCATGTTTTTTTCTTTTAAATTGATTACTGCGAGAAGAAAACATAGTTTCAATGTCTTTATTTATTTTACCAGGTAAGATATGACAGCAGTTTTCCTATCCTTTGTAGCTTTGAATAATTTTTTTTCTTTTTGTTATCTCTCTTAAACCCTATACTGCAATTCTTTTACTGAACCTCACTAAGTAGGTTATGCGTTTTTTGTTTGTCCTCCTTTCTTTCAATCTGTCCTGGGAGTATAAATTTTTCCAATCCTTCTTTCTTCATTATGTGCCCTAGAAATGTCAATTCTCTTTCTGATATCTGTCTATATTTCTGAGATGAGGTAGTATTTACAGTATTTACATTATTCGAACTATTGTCCTCATCTTTGTTACCTTTTGTACGACGTTTCGGTTTATAAGTCGCGAAAATTCAGTTGTTTTTGGCCCAGTGGATAAAGACGTTGGTTAGTTCCTGACTTGACTTTTAGAATTGTGAGTTCAATACCAGGCTACAGCAGTGGTGAACATTTAACTTGCAGGTTTAGGAGCCTTACGCAAGGAATGAGGATGACATGCCCCAGTGATTGTAATAAAGGGTTCGGTTCAACATTCCTAGCACCCGAAGAAGGCCGGAGCGTACAACAGCCAAAACGTCGTACTCACCCGGTTCACACTCGGCCCACGTCTATTGAACAGGTGAAGAGGCTCATCCCTTGTTTCCTGTTTAGGATGTGGTTTCCGGTTTTCTCTTTTCCAATCTTTTCACTCCTTTTTCTTTTCAATTGGAGTAGATAGACTAAACTATCGCCCGGTTCACACTCCACCCTCGTCTATTGAACAGGTGAAGAGGCTCATCCCTTGTTTCCTGTTTAGGATGTGGTTTCCGGTTTTCTCTTTTCCAATCTTTTCACTCCTTTTTCTTTTCAATTGGAGTAGATAGACTAAACTATTGCCCGGGTCACACTCCACCCTCGTCTATTGAACAGGTGAAGAGGCTCATCCCTTGTTTCCTGTTTAGGATGTGGTTTCCGGTTTTCTCTTTTCCAATCTTTTCACTCCTTTTTCTTTTCAATTGGAGTAGATAGACTAAACTATCGCCCGGTTCACACTCCACACTCGTCTATTGAACAGGTGAAGAGGCTCATCCCTTGTTTCCTGTTTAGGATGTGGTTTCCGGTTTTCTCTTTTCCAATCTTTTCACTCCTTTTTCTTTTCAATTGGAGTAGATAGACTAAACTATCGCCCGGTTCACACTCCACCCTCGTCTATTGAACAGGTGAAGAGGCTCATCCCTTGTTTCCTGTTTAGGATGTGGTTTCCGGTTTTCTCTTTTCCAATCTTTTCACTCCTTTTTCTTTTCAATTGGAGTAGATAGACTAAACTATCGCCCGGGTCACACTCCACCCTCGTCTATTGAACAGGTGAAGAGGCTCATCCCTTGTTTCCTGTTTAGGATGTGGTTTCCGGTTTTCTCTTTTCCAATCTTTTCACTCCTTTTTCTTTTCAATTGGAGTAGATAGACTAAACTATCGCCCGGTTCACACTCCACCCTCGTCTATTGAACAGGTGAAGAGGCTCATCCATTGTTTCCTGTTTAGGATGTGGTTTCCGGTTTTCTCTTTTCCAATCTTTTCACTCCTTTTTCTTTTCAATTGGAGTAGATAGACTAAACTATTGCCCGGGTCACACTCCACCCTCGTCTATTGAACAGGTGAAGAGGCTCATCCCTTGTTTCCTGTTTAGGATGTGGTTTCCGGTTTTCTCTTTTCCAATCTTTTCACTCCTTTTTCTTTTCAATTGGAGTAGATAGACTAAACTATCGCCCGGTTCACACTCCACTCTCGTCTATTGAACAGGTGAAGAGGCTCATCCCTTGTTTCCTGTTTAGGATGTGGTTTCCGGTTTTCTCTTTTCCAATCTTTTCACTCCTTTTTCTTTTCAATTGGAGTAGATAGACTAAACTATCGCCCGGTTCACACTCCACCCTCGTCTATTGAACAGGTGAAGAGGCTCATCCCTTGTTTCCTGTTTAGGATGTGGTTTCCGGTTTTCTCTTTTCCAATCTTTTCACTCCTTTTTCTTTTCAATTGCAGTAGATAGACTAAACTATTGCCCGCGTCACACTCCACCCTCGTCTATTGAACAGGTGAAGAGGCTCATCCCTTGTTTCCTGTTTAGGATGTGGTTTCCGGTTTTCTCTTTTCCAATCTTTTCACTCCTTTTTCTTTTCAATTGGAGTAGATAGATTAAACTATTGCCCGGGTCACACTCCACCCTCGTCTATTGAACAGGTGAAGAGGCTCATCCCTTGTTTCCTGTTTAGGATGTGGTTTCCGGTTTTCTCTTTTCCAATCTTTTCACTCCTTTTTCTTTTCAATTGGAGTAGATAGACTAAACTATCGCCCGGTTCACACTCCACCCACTTCTATTGAACAGGTGAAGAGGCTCATCCCTTGTTTCCTGTTTAGGATGTGGTTTCCGGTTTTCTCTTTTCCAATCTTTTCACTCCTTTTTCTTTTCAATTGGAGTAGATAGACTAAACTATCGCCCGGTTCACACTCAACCCACGTCTATTGAACAGGTGAAGAGGCTCATCCCTTGTTTCCTGTTTAGGATGTGGTTTCCGGTTTTCTCTTTTCCAATCTTTTCACTCCTTTTTCTTTTCAATTGGAGTAGATAGACTAAACTATTGCCCGGGTCACACTCCACCCTCGTCTATTGAACAGGTGAAGAGGCTCATCCCTTGTTTCCTGTTTAGGATGTGGTTTCCGGTTTTCTCTTTTCCAATCTTTTCACTCCTTTTTCTTTTCAATTGGAGTAGATAGACTAAACTATTGACCGGGTCACACTCCACCCTCGTCTATTGAACAGGTGAAGAGGCTCATCCCTTGTTTCCTGTTTAGGATGTGGTTTCCGGTTTTCTCTTTTCCAATCTTTTCACTCCTTTTTCTTTTCAATTGGAGTAGATAGACTAAACTATCGCCCGGTTCACACTCCACCCACGTCTATTGAACAGGTGAAGAGGCTCATCCCTTGTTTCCTGTTTAGGATGTGGTTTCCGGTTTTCTCTTTTCCAATCTTTTCACTCCTTTTTCTTTTCAATTGGAGTAGATAGACTAAACTATTGCCCGGGTCACACTCCACCCTCGTCTATTGAACAGGTGAAGAGGCTCATCCCTTGTTTCCTGTTTAGGATGTGGTTTCCGGTTTTCTCTTTTCCAATCTTTTCACTCCTTTTTCTTTTCAATTGGAGTAGATAGACTAAACTATCGCCCGGTTCACACTCCACCCACGTCTATTGAACAGGTGAAGAGGCTCATCCCTTGTTTCCTGTTTAGGATGTGGTTTCCGGTTTTCTCTTTTCCAATCTTTTCACTCCTTTTTCTTTTCAATTGGAGTAGATAGACTAAACTATCGCCCGGTTCACACTCCACCCACGTATATTTAACAGGTGAAGAGGCTCATCCTTGTTTCCTGTTTAGGATATGTGAGTTTCAGTTTTCTCTTTTCCAATCTTTTCACTCCTTTTTCTTTTCAGTGGAGTAGATAGACTAAACTATTCTTGGGAATTGCCTCCACCCTCGTCTATTGAACAGGTGAAGAGGCTCATCCTTGTTTCCTGTTTAGGATGTGGTTTCTGAAGTTTTTCTCTTTCCAATCTTTTCACTCCTTTTTCTTTTCAATTGGAGTAGATAGACTAATGTGCAGGTCACTCTCCACCCTCGTCTATTGAACAGGTGAAGAGGCTCATCCCTTGTTTCCTGTTGGGATGTGGTTTAAAGTTTCCTCTTTCAATCTTTTCCTCCTTTTCTTTTCAGTGGAGTAGATAGACTAAACTATCACTTCCAGTTCACACTCCCACCTCATGAATTGGTGAAAGAGGCTCATCCTTGTTTCCTGTTTAGGATGGTTTCCAGTTTCTCTTTTCCAATCTTTTCCTCTTTTTCTTTTCAATTGGAGTAGATAGACTAATATCATGGTTCACACTCACCACGTCTATTGAACCGGTGAAAATCATCCTTGTTTCCTGTTTAGGATGTGGTTTCCAATTTTCTCTTTTCCAATCTTTCACTCCTTTTTCTTTTCAATTGGAGTAGATAGACTAAACTATTGCCCGAGTCCTCCTCGTCTATTGAACAGGTGAGGCTCATCCCTTGTTTCCTGTTTCAGGATGCTGGTTTCTACGTTTTCTCTTTTAATCTTTCCTCCTTTTCTTTTCGGTAGAATTGACCAATTAAACTATTGCCCAGGTCACACTCCACCCTCGTCTATTGAACAGGTGAAGAGGCTCATCCCTTGTTTCCTGTTTAGGATGTGGTTTCCAGTTTTCTCTTTTCCAATCTTTCACTCCTTTTTCTTTTCAGTGGAGTAGATAGACTAAACTATCTTGGTTCTACACCACCCAATCTATTGAACTGATTGTGGAAAGGCTTTATCCCTTGTTTCTCTTGCAGGATGTGGTTTCCGGTTTTCTCTTTTTCCAATCTTTTCCTCCTTTTCTTTTCAATTGGAGTAGATAGTAAATATCGCCGGTTCCCCACTCACCCGTCTATTAGACGTGCATTTCATCCCTTGTTTCCTGTTTGGGATGTGGTTTCCAGTTTTCTCTTTTCCAATCTTTTCGCCTCCTTTTTCTTTTCAATTACGGAGTAGATAGACTAAATTATCGCCCGGTTCACACTCCACCCGATCTATTGAACAATTGAAGAGGCTCATCCACTTGTTTCCTGTTTAGGATGTGGTTTCCGGTTTTCTCTTTTCCAATCTTTCACTCCTTTTTTCTTTCAGGCTAGATGAATGGGCCAAACTATTGCCGGGTCACCTCCGCCTCGTCTATTGAACAGTTGAAGAAGGCTCCATCCCTTGTTTCCTGTTTAGGATGTGGTTTCCGGTTTTCTCTTTTCCAATCTTTTCTTCCTTTTTCTTTTCAATTGGGTAGATAGACTAAACTATCGCCCGGTTCATCACCCTCGTCTATTGAACAGGTGAAGGCTCATCCTTGTTTCCTGTTTAGGATGTAGGTTTTCAGTTTTCTCTTTTCCAATCTTTCCTCCTTTTTCTTTTCAATTGGAGTAGATAGGCAAACTATTGCGGGTCACACTCCACCTCGTCGTGAACGGAGTGAAGAGCATCCCTTGTTTCCTGTTTAGGATATGGTTTCCGGTTTTCTCTTTTCCAATCTTTTCACTCCTTTTTCTTTTCAATTGGAGTAGATAGACTAAACTATCGCCCGGGTCACACTCCACCCTCGTCTATTGAACAGGTGAAGAGGCTCATCCCTTGTTTCCTGTTTAGGATGTGGTTTCCGGTTTTCTCTTTTCCAATCTTTTCACTCCTTTTTCTTTTCAATTGGAGTAGATAGACTAAACTATTGCCCGGGTCACACTCCACCCTCGTCTATTGAACAGGTGAAGAGGCTCATCCCTTGTTTCCTGTTTAGGATGTGGTTTCCGGTTTTCTCTTTTCCAATCTTTTCACTCCTTTTTCTTTTCAATTGGAGTAGATAGACTAAACTATTGCCCGGGTCACACTCCACCCTCGTCTATTGAACAGGTGAAGAGGCTCATCCCTTGTTTCCTGTTTAGGATGTGGTTTCCGGTTTTCTCTTTTCCAATCTTTTCACTCCTTTTTCTTTTCAATTGGAGTAGATAGACTAAACTATTGCCCGGGTCACACTCCACCCTCGTCTATTGAACAGGTGAAGAGGCTCATCCCTTGTTTCCTGTTTAGGATGTGGTTTCCGGTTTTCTCTTTTCCAATCTTTTCACTCCTTTTTCTTTTCAATTGGAGTAGATAGACTAAACTATTGCCCGGGTCACACTCCACCCTCGTCTATTGAACAGGTGAAGAGGCTCATCCCTTGTTTCCTGTTTAGGATGTGGTTTCCGGTTTTCTCTTTTCCAATCTTTTCACTCCTTTTTCTTTTCAATTGGAGTAGATAGACTAAACTATCGCCCGGTTCACACTCCACCCTCGTCTATTGAACAGGTGAAGAGGCTCATCCCTTGTTTCCTGTTTAGGATGTGGTTTCCGGTTTTCTCTTTTCCAATCTTTTCACTCCTTTTTCTTTTCAATTGGAGTAGATAGACTAAACTATTGCCCGGGTCACACTCCACCCTCGTCTATTGAACAGGTGAAGAGGCTCATCCCTTGTTTCCTGTTTAGGATATGGTTTCCGGTTTTCTCTTTTCCAATCTTTTCACTCCTTTTTCTTTTCAATTGGAGTAGATAGACTAAACTATCGCCCGGGTCACACTCCACCCTCGTCTATTGAACAGGTGAAGAGGCTCATCCCTTGTTTCCTGTTTAGGATGTGGTTTCCGGTTTTCTCTTTTCCAATCTTTTCACTCCTTTTTCTTTTCAATTGGAGTAGATAGACTAAACTATTGCCCGGGTCACACTCCACCCTCGTCTATTGAACAGGTGAAGAGGCTCATCCCTTGTTTCCTGTTTAGGATGTGGTTTCCGGTTTTCTCTTTTCCAATCTTTTCACTCCTTTTTCTTTTCAATTGGAGTAGATAGACTAAACTATTGCCCGGGTCACACTCCACCCTCGTCTATTGAACAGGTGAAGAGGCTCATCCCTTGTTTCCTGTTTAGGATGTGGTTTCCGGTTTTCTCTTTTCCAATCTTTTCACTCCTTTTTCTTTTCAATTGGAGTAGATAGACTAAACTATCGCCCGGTTCACACTCCACCCTCGTCTATTGAACAGGTGAAGAGGCTCATCCCTTGTTTCCTGTTTAGGATGTGGTTTCCGGTTTTCTCTTTTCCAATCTTTTCACTCCTTTTTCTTTTCAATTGCAGTAGATAGACTAAACTATTGCCCGCGTCACACTCCACCCTCGTCTATTGAACAGGTGAAGAGGCTCATCCCTTGTTTCCTGTTTAGGATGTGGTTTCCGGTTTTCTCTTTTCCAATCTTTTCACTCCTTTTTCTTTTCAATTGGAGTAGATAGACTAAACTATTGCCCGGGTCACACTCCACCCTCGTCTATTGAACAGGTGAAGAGGCTCATCCCTTGTTTCCTGTTTAGGATGTGGTTTCCGGTTTTCTCTTTTCCAATCTTTTCACTCCTTTTTCTTTTCAATTGGAGTAGATAGACTAAACTATCGCCCGGTTCACACTCCACCCTCGTCTATTGAACAGGTGAAGAGGCTCATCCCTTGTTCCTTGTTTAGGATGTGGTTTCCGGTTTTCTCTTTTCCAATCTTTTCACTCCTTTTTCTTTTCAATTGGAGTAGATAGACTAAACTATCGCCCGGTTCACACTCCACCCTCGTCTATTGAACAGGTGAAGAGGCTCATCCCTTGTGTCCTGTTTAGGATGCGGATTTTCTAATCTTTTCACTCTTACGTAGCCCCCTGCGCATGTGGCGTTATCGCCTTGCTTGGGGTGATATGATTAAAAAAAAAAAAAAAGAAGTTTTAATCCAAAATATTGCAATGAGTTCTTCATTCCTTTCACTAAACAATACAAAACCCTTCTTATTTATAGTGCTGATGAATGGATTCAAGATGTCAAAGGGTGTGTCTGGGCGCGCTGTGTCAATTTCGGATAACACCCTTTTTCCTCCGAGTCGGAAGCCGCCGTAAATCAAAAAGAGATGTTTACAAAAGACGACAGACGATAGCCAAATTCGTTATCTTGGCTTGATGAAATATTCAGGCCGTAAGGCTGATCCAGAGAAGGCGGAAGAGGATGAGCAGAAGAACTCCTTGACCGCACCCTCGAAAATTTTTGCTAGCGCTTACATCTACTAATGGAGTTATCTGCAAGCTTTTGTGGTGCAGTAGATATCGGCTCGTAACAAGAAACCGAGGAGCCGAGTTCAAATTCCAGTTGAATTCATTGCATTCACTTATGCGCAAATACCCTTGGGAAAGGTATTAATCCGTCTCTACCTTCCAGTTATGGGTTAAATAACAGGACAGATTGGGTTCTATAGACTTGGCTGGCAACCAGTCTACCGCAGAAAGCAATAGCAACCTACTGCGGGATAATCTTCTGCCCAGTCAGTCATGTCTCTTTCAAGACATGATCGCCCATGCGTGTTTCACGCATGGCACGTAACATTTAGATATAATAGTTGGAAAGATGATTAAAGTTTTATATTGTTATGAAGTGATAAGCTGATCCCCATTTTCATTACTACTTATTAATAAAATACATCTCTTCCGCATCGAGCTATAAGTCAAATAATGGGACAGATTAGATTCTATAGCTTGTTCAACCAATCAGTCTACCGCAGAAAGCAATGGCAACCTACTGCGGGATAATCTTCCTGCCCAGTCAGTCATGTCTCTTTCAAGACATGGTCTTATGCGTGTTTCACGCATGGCACGTAACTGATGACTGAATATAATAGTTGGAAAGATGATTAAGTTTTATATTGTTATGAAGTGATAAACTGATCCCCATTTGGTACTACTTATTAATGAAATACATCTCTTCCGCATCGAGCTATAAGTCAAATAATGGGACAGATTAGATTCTATAGCGCTTGGTCGGCAATCCGCAGAAAGCAATGGCAACCTACTGCAGGATAATCTTCTGCCCAGTCAGTCATGTCTCTTTCAAGACATGATCGCCCATGCGTGTTTCACGCATGGCACGTAACTGACAGACTGAATATAATAGTTGGAAAGATGATTAAGTTTTATATTGTTATGAAGTGATAAACCAGTCATTTATTACTACTTATTAATAAATACATCTCTTCCACATCGAGCTATAGTCAAATAATGGGACAGATTAGATTCTATAGCCTTAATTGGCAATCAGTCTACCGCAGAAAGCAATGGCAACCTACTGCGGGATAATCTTCTGCCCAGTCAGTCATGTCTCTTTCAAGACATCATCGCCCATGCGTGTTTCACGCATGGCACGTAACTGACAGACTGAATATAATAGTTGGAAAGATGATTAAGTTTTATTGTAAGTGATAAGCTGATCCCCATTTATTACTACTTATTAATAAAATACATCTCTTCCGCATCGAGCTATAAGTCAAATAATGGGACAGATTAGATTCCTGGCCTTGGTCGGCAATCAGTCTACCGCAGAAAGCAATGGCAACTACTGCGGGATAATCTTCTACCCAGTCAGTCGTGTCTCTTTCAAGACATCATCGCCCATGCGTGTTTCACGCATGGCACGTAACTGACAGACTGAATATAATAGTTGGAAAGATGATTAAGTTTTATATTGTTATGAAGTGATAAACTGATCCCCCATTTATTACTACTTATTAATAGTATCTCTTCCGCATCAAACTATAAGTCAAAATAATGGGACAGATTGAATTCCTATAGCTTTTCCCATTCAATCTACAAAAGGCTGCAATGGCAACCTACTGCGGGATAATCTTCTGCCCAGTCAGTCATGTCTCTTTCAAGACATCATCGCCCATGCGTGTTTCGCATGGCACGTAACAAACGAACTAGATATAATAGTTGGAAAGATGATTAAGTTTTATATTGTTATGAAGTGATAAACTGATCCCCCATTTATTACTACTTATTAATAAAACTTCCACGTCTCTTCCGCATCGAGCTATAAGTCAAATAATGGGACAGATTAGATTCTATAGCCTTGGTCGGCAATCAGTCTACCGCGAGCAATGGCAACCTGCGGGATAATCTTCTGCCCAGTCAGTCATGTCTCTTTCAAGACATGATCTTCCATGCGTGTTTCACGCATGGCACGTAACTGACAGACTGAATATAATAGTTGGAAGAAATGATTAAGTTTTATATTGTTATGAAGTGATAAACTGATCCCCATTTATTACTACTTATTAATAAAATACATCTCTTTTACATCGAGCTATAAGTCAAATAATGGGACAGATTGGGTTCTGTAGCCTTGGTCGGCAATCAGTCTACCGCAGAAAGCAATGGCAACCTACTGCGGGATAATCTTCTGCCCAGTCAGTCATGTCTCTTTCAAGACATGATCGCCCATGCATGTTCACACGCGCTTTATGTTGACTGAATATAGCCGTGGAAAGATGATTAAGTTTTATATTGTTATGAAGTGACAGCAGTCCCCCGTTTATTTTACTTATTAATAAAATACATCTCCTCTTCCGCATCGAGCTATAAAAGTCAAATAATGGGACAGACTGGGTTCTCCCAAGCGCTTGGTCAGCAATCAGTCTACCGCAGAAAGCAATGGCAACCTACTGCGGGATAATCTTCTGCCCAGTCAGTCATGTCTCTTTCAAGACATCATCGCCCATGCGTGTTTCACGCATGGCACGTAACTGACAGACTGAATATAATAGTTGGAAAGATGATTAAGTTTTATATTGTTATGAAGTGATAAACTGATCCCCCATTTATTACTACTTATTAATAAAATACATCTCTTCCGCATCGAGCTATAAGTCAAATAATGGGACAGATTGGGTTCTGTAGCCTTGGTCGGCAATCTCTACCGCAGAAAGCAATGGCAACCTACGGATAATCAACACTCTTTGATCGATCGCTGTCTCTTTCAAGACATGATCGCCCATCACGTGTTTCGCATGGCACGTAACGACAGACTGAATATAATAGTTGGAAAAGATGATTAAGTTTTATATTGTTATAAAGTGATAAACTGATCCCCCATTTATTACTACTTATTAATAAAATATCTCTTCATCAGTATAAGTCAAATAATGGGACAGATTAGATTCTATAGCCTTGGTCAGCAATCAGTCTACTGCCAGAAAGCAATGGCAACCTACTGCGGGACGTAATCTTCTGCCCAATCAGTCATGTCTCTTTCAAGACATCATCGCCCATGCGTGTTTCACGCATGGCACGTAACTGACAGACTGAATATAGTTGGAAGATGATTAAGTTTTATATTGTTATGAAGTGATAAAACTGATCCCCCATTTATTACTACTTATTAATAAAATACATCTCTTCCGCATCGAGCTATAAGTCAAATAATAGGGACAGATTAGATTCTATAGCCTTGGTCGGCAATCAGTCTACCGCAAGCGGCTGGCAACCTACTGCAGGATAATCTTCTGCCCAGTCAGTCATGTCTCTTTCAAGACATCATCGCCCATGCGTGTTTCACGCATGGCACGTAACTGACAGACTGAATATAATAGTTGGAAAGATGATTAAGTTTTATATTGTTATGAAGTGATAAACTGATCCCCCATTTATTACTACTTATTAATAAAATACACATCTCTTCCGCATCGAGCTATAAGTCAAATAATGGATTAGATTGAATTCTATAGCCTTGGTCGGCAATCAGTCTACCAAGCAATGGCAACCTACTATGGAATAATCTTTCTGCCCAGTCAGTCATGTCTCTTTCAAGACATGATCGCCCATGCGTGTTTCACGCATGGCACGTAACTGACAGACTGAATATAATAGTTGGAAAGATGATTAAGTTTTATATTGTTATGAAGTGATGATAAGCTGATCCCCCATTATTACTACTTATTAATAAAATACATCTCTTCCGCATCGAGCTATAAGTCAAATAATGGGACAGATTGGGTTCTGTAGCCTTGGTCGGCAATCGATCTACCGCAGAAAGCAATGGCAACCTACTGCAGGATAATCTTCTGCCCAGTCAGTCATGTCTCTTTCAAGACATGATCGCCCATGCGTGTTTCACGCATGGCACGTAACAACCAGACTGAATATAATAGTTGGAAAGATGATTAAGTTTTATGTTGGTATGAAGTGATAAACTGATCCCCATTTATTACTACTTATTAATAAAATACATCTCTTCCACATCGAACTATAAGTCAAATAATGGGACAGACTGGGTTCTGTAGCCTTGATTAAACAATCAGTCTACCAGAAAGCAATGGCAACCTACTGCGGGATAATCTTCTGCCCAGTCAGTCATGTCTCTTTCAAGACATCATCGCCCATGCGTGTTTCACGCATGGCACGTAATGACAGACTGAATATAATAGTTGGAAAGATGATTAAGTTTTTATATTGTTGCAGTGATAAACTGATCCCCATTTTTATTACTACTTATTAATAAAATACATCTCTTCCGCATCGAGCTATAAGTCAAATAATGGGACAGATTGGGTTCTGTAGCCTTGATTAACAATCAGTCTACCGCAGAAAGCAATGGCAACCTACTGCCCGGGATAATCTTCTGCCCAGTCAGTCATGTCTCTTTCCAAGACATGATCGCCCATGCGTGTTTCACGCATGGCACGTAACTGATAGACTGAATACTAATAGTTGGAAGATGATTAAGTTTTATATTGTTATGAAGTGATAAACTGATCCCATTTATTACTACTTATTAATAAAATACATCTCTTCCGCATCGAGCTATAAGTCAAATAATGGGACAGATTAGATTCTATAGCCTTGGTCGGCAATCAGTCTACCGCAGAAAGCAATGGCAACCTACTGCGGGATAATCTTCTGCCCAGTCAGTCATGTCTCTTTCAAGGCCATGATCGCCCATCGTGTTTCACGCATGGCATGCTGAGCAGACTGAATATAATAGTTGGAAAGATGATTAAGTTTTATATTGTTATGGAAGTGATAAACTGATCCCCCCATTTATTACTACTTATTAATAAAATACATCTCTTCCGCATCGAGCTATAAGTCAAATAATGGGACAGATTAGATTCTATAGCCTTGGTCGGCAATCAGTCTACCGCAGAAAGCAATGGCAACTACTGCGGGATAATCTTACCTGCCCAGTCAGTCATGTCTCTTTCAAGACATCATCGCCCATGCGTGTTTCACGCATGGCACGTAACTGACAGACTGAATATAATAGTTGGAAAGATGATTAAGTTTTATATTGTTATGAAGTAAACTGATCCCCCCCATTTATTACTACTTATTAATAAAATACATCTCTTCCGCATCGAGCTATAAAGTCAAATAATGGGACAGATTAGATTCTATAGCCTTGGTCGGCAATCAGTCTACCGCAGAAAGCAATGGCAACCTACTGCGGGATAATCTTCTGCCCAGTCAGTCATGTCTCTTTCAAGACATGATCGCCCATGCGTGTTTCACGCATGGCACGTAACTGACAGACTGAATATAATAGTTGGAAAGATGATTAAGTTTTATATTGTTATGAAGTGATAAACTGATCCCCCATTTATTACTACTTATTAATAAAATACATCTCTTCCGCATCGAGCTATAAGTCAAATAATGGGACAGATTGGGTTCTGTAGCCTTGGTCGGCAATCAGTCCTGCTGAGAAAGCAATGGCAACCTACTGCGGGATAATCTTCTGCCCAGTCAGTCATGTCTCTTTCAAGACATCGCCCATGCGTGTTTCACGCATGGCACGTAACTGACAGACTGAATATAATAGTTGGAAAGATGATTAAGTTTTATATTGTTATGAAGTGATAAACTGATCCCCCATTTATTACTACTTATTAATAAAATACATCTCTTCCGCATCGAGCTATAAGTCAAATAATGGGACAGATTAGATTCTATAGCCTTGGTCGGCAATCAGTCTACCGCAGAAAGCAATGGCAACCTACTGCAGGATAATCTTCTGCCCAGTCAGTCATGTCTCTTTCAAGACATCATCGCCCATGCGTGTTTCACGCATGGCACGTAACTGACAGACTGAATATAATAGTTGGAAAGATGATTAAGTTTTATATTGTTATGAAGTGATAAACTGATCCCCATTTATTACTACTTATTAATAAAATACATCTCTTCCGCATCGAGCTATAAGTCAAATAATGGGACAGATTAGATTCTATAGCCTTGGTCGGCAATCAGTCTACCGCAGAAAGCAATGGCAACCTACTGCGGGATAATCTTCTGCCCAGTCAGTCATGTCTCTTTCAAGACATGATCGCCCATGCGGTGTTTCACGCATGGCACATACTGACAGACTAAGTCCTAATAAATTTGGAAGAACGATTAAGTTTTATATTGTTATGAAGTGATAAACTGATCCCCCATTTATTACTACTTATTAATAAAATACATCTCTTCCGCATCAATATAAGTCAAATAATGGGACAGATTAGATTCTATAGCCTTGGTCGGCAATCAGTCTACCGCAGAAAGCAATGGCAACCTACTGCGGGATAATCTTGCCCAGTCAGTCATGTCTCTTTCAAGACATCATCGCCCATACTGTTTCACGCATGGCTTTTTGACAGACTGAATATAATAGTTGGAAAAGATGATTAAGTTTATATTTATTTATGAAGTGATAAACTGATCCCCCATTTATTACTACTTATTAATAAAATACATCTCTTCCGCATCGAGCTATAAGTCAAATAATGGGACAGATTAGATTCTATAGCCTTGGTCGGCAATCAGTCTACCGCAGAAAGCAATGGCAACCTACTGCGGGATAATCTTCTGCAGTCAGTCATGTCTCTTTCCTTGTCATCGCCCATGCTGTTTCACGCATGGCACGTAGTAACGACAGACTGAATATAATAGTTGGAAAGATGATTAAGTTTTATATTGTTATGAAGTGATAAACTGATCCCCCATTTATTACTACTTATTAATAAAAATACATCTCTTCCGCATCGAGCTATAAGTCAAATAATGGGACAGATTAGATTCTATAGCCTTGGTCGGCAATCAGTCTACCGCAGAAAGCAATGGCAACCTACTGCGGGATAATCTTCTGCCCAGTCAGTCATGTCTCTTTCAAGACATGATCGCCCATGCGTGTTTCACGCATGGCACGTGACAGACTGAATATAGTTGGAAAGATGATTAAGTTTATATTGTTATGAAGTGATAAACTGATCCCCATTTATTACTACTTATTAATAAAATACATCTCTTCCGCATCGAGCTATAAAAGTCAAATAATGGGACAGATTAGATTCTATAGCCTTGGTCAACCCAATCAGTCTACCGCAGAAAGCAATAGCAACCTACTGAGATAATCTTTCTTCAAGTCGAAATCATATCTACTAGACATAATAACTATTATGCGTATTTCGCACAGCAGCACATCAACAGACTGAATATAATAGTTGGAAAGATGATTAAGTTTTATATTGTTATGAAGTGATAAACTGATCCCCCATTTATTACTACTTATTAATAAAATACATCTCTTCCGCATCGAGCTAAGTCAAATAATGGGACAGATTAGATTCTATAGCCTTGGTCGGCAATCAATCTACCGCAGAAAGCAATGGCAACCTACTGCGGGATAATCTTCTGCCAGTCAGTCATGTCCTCTTTCAAGACATCATCGCCCATGCGTGTTTCACGCATGGCACGTAACAACAGACTGAATATAATAGTTGGAAAGATGATTAAGTTTTATATTGTTATGAAGTGATAAACTGATCCCCATTTATTACTACTTATTAATAAAATACATCTCTTCCGCATCGAGCTATAAGTCAAATAATGGGACAGATTAGATTCTATAGCCTTGGTCGGCAATCAGTCTACCGCAGAAAGCAATGGCAACCTACTGCGGGATAATCTTCTGCCCAGTCAGTCATGTCTCTTTCAAGACATCATCGCCCATGCGTGTTTCACGCATGGCACGTAACTGACAGACTGAATATAATAGTTGGAAAGATGATTAAGTTTTATATTGTTATGAAGTGATAAACTGATCCCCATTTTATTACTACTTATTAATAAAATACATCTCTTTTGCATCGACTATGATCTAAATAATAGGATGGTCTGATTCTATAAACATGGTCAGCAATCAGTCTACCGCAGAAAGCAATGGCAACCTACTGCGGGATAATCTTCTGCCCAGTCAGTCATGTCTCTTTCAAGACATCATCGCCCAAGCGTGTTTCACACATGGCACGTAACTGACTGACTGACATATATAAGGAAACATGTGTACACATGGCTCTTACAACATTTCACAATTCCTGGCAGAACTTCTATTATCACAGTGTGCGACATCTATTAAGAGATAGAAAGAAAAATGAAGAATCGAAATGAAATCGGCTAAATAAATTTTTTTAAAAAGTAAAAGTATTTTAAATTTAAAATTTCCATGGTTCGTGCGCATGCGTAATCGCCCCAACATAACAAATTTAATCCGATAAAGTTCAAAAGGTCATTGTCATACATTTTTCCTCATGTAAACATGTTACGGAAATTAACGAATTTTAACGAAACTTGGTTATAAGCAACCGACAATTTGGAATGAATTATTTTGAACATTATTTTTACCGATACTCGTATTTAAGTAGATATTCTGTTTTTAATTAAACAGTATTTTTATATGTATATCTACCGGCCTGAATATTTACGATAAATTTTTATTACGAAAATATGTGCTATCCAGCAGGATTCGAACCTGCGACCCCTATTACATAGGGGAAGCATACCATTTGATCTGGTACCGTCTTGACCACTCGACCATGGATAGCCTCTTGATCAGATCTTGCAATAGATTCATATTGTTGTACATCAGTACAATTGACCTAATCTGAGAAAAAAAAATAGAAATCAATTCCACCCTGTCACTCCAGTGGGTCTAAAACTGACCGTATGTTGAAAGAAAGAACATTAAAACAGTTCTTTCCATTCATCGTTTGTTCCTACATTTGTGCTTTTTTTTTCTTGCCATCACTCATTTCATGGTTTGTTTTATTCTAAGTTTGAATTTTCCGAAGAGGCCTGAAGAGCGGAAACGAGACCGGTTGCTTTGTTTTGAGAATGTCTAGTAATATTAACCCACACACTTTTATTTCAATATATATATATATATATATATATATATATATATATTAATCATATCACCCCGAGCAAGGCGGTAACGCCACTGATGTGCAGGGGGTTACATAAGAGTGAAGAGATTGGAAAAGAGAAAACCGGAAACAAGGGATGAGCCTCTTTACCTGTTCAATAGATGTGGGTGGAGTGTGAACCGGGCGATAGTTTAGTCTATCTACTCCAATTGAAAAAAAAAAAACAAAGTGAGAAGATTAGAAAAGAGAAAACCGGAAACCGCATCCTAAACAGGAACCAAGGATGAGCCTCTTCCCCTGTTCAATAGATGTGGGTGGAGGGTGAACCGGGCGATAGTTTAGTCTATCTACTCCAACTGAAAAAAAAAACAAAGAAAGTAAATAATATCTCGATCCGTTCATTTCGAAAGAAGCCTTGGAAGCTAAACTAATATACAGAACCTTCTCTAGCAAGTTTCAAGAAACGACCATGTAAAGACGAAATAAATAACCCTTTGGCTGTCCAGAAAATGGCCGCTGAAGGAAAAAAGACAGGACCGCTTCTAAATGCTGAAATGCAAATGTGCCGTAACAGTTACAGGCATAATACAGTTCCTTACTTAACAATGGCAAAAAAGAAAATTAACATAAAATACAAGAAAAAGAAGAATGGCTGGCCAACTTACAAAACAGATAAACTTGAAC
>JBBBDQ010002245.1:4895000-4972500 GCA_037127315.1 Ascarosepion bandense | reverse complement strand
TATATTAATAATATGTAAATTAATATTATTATTTATTATTAATACGTTAAATTATACAAAAAAATTACTTCTTCATATAATTTTTCTTTATAGATTAAAGTAAAAGGAACGCAAACTTACATTGCTTGAGGTTATTTTCTGCTAGTTTCAAAGTTATTTGTCGAATTTACTATTTTAATATGGCGTTGATTGCTGTAGAAATTCCAATTTTCAAGAGTAACAACCGTTCCAAAAAGAAATTGCTCTGTGGACATGGTTTAGATTAGAAATGTATACAACTAACAATTTGATTAAATAAATGGCATATTTTATTTTTGACTAATAGATAAGTTTCGGAATTGTATTATAAAAATGGTAACTGTAAATGCTATATTTTGAAGTAAAACTAACATGATTTAATGAAAATAAACGTGTATTTAACAACTATAGGTCATTTATGTACACTAGTAAAATAACTTTAAGAAAACTGAGTGCACATCAGCAAAAGATACAATCCAAAATGCCAAATACAGGTGGGGGATAACAGAATCAAACAAGTACAAGAATTTAAGTACCTAGGAAGTGTTCTAACAGGAGATGGAAAGTGCGACACGGAGATCCGAAGGCAAATTGACATGGCAAAGGACGCGTTCCAGAAAAAGAGCAAAATACTAACACACAGGAAAATCTCAATAGAAACGAAGAAAAGAGTGCTAGACTGCTACGTGATGTCAGTTCTTCAATACGGCAGTGAATGCTGGACAATATCATCGAAAATGAGGACAAAACTGGAAGCGGCCGAAATGTGGTTCTACAGAAGGATGCTACGGATATCGTGGACTGAGCATACAAGCAACGACGAGGTGTTAGAAAGAATAGCAACAAAAAAGAAATTGATACTGAGCATCAGGAAGAGACAACTGAAGTTCCTGGGACATGCAATGAGGAAGGAGAGCCTGGAGAACCTGATACTGACTGGATAGATAGAAGGAAGGAGAGACAGAGGAAGGCAGCGGATAACATATTTGCAGGGCCTGATCAGGTGGATGACGGAACGGGGGTTGCCAGGAGCAACAAGAGCAAACATACTAAGAGCCATAAGGGATAGGGAGACGTGAAGAGCTATGATCGCCTACGTCCTGAAGGGACAGGGCACATAGAAGAAGAAGTAAAATAACTCATTTTAAAATATCTGAGAAATTAATAATTATTCTTTAAATTATTCAATTTATTTATTTGATGAAATCCCTGAGGCTGGTGTGTTCTGAGAGTATTTTCTTACCAGTCGTGTACAACGATGGTCGAAGATCATTCCTTATCATATTGTTGAGTCTATTACTCTATGGGCAGTGAAAATTGATACACTATATTGTACTTGTACTGGATAGTGAAATGGATACCCTATATTGGTCATCGCTAATTTAGATTTGATGTGTTATTTTGGTTAGTGACAAAAAGGTTGGCGGTTTTCCCTTTTCTAGAATATATTATAAGTTTTACATGTTTTTCGGAAATACCGGAACCGGGGAGCCGAGTTCGAATTCCAGTTGAATCCCCTGCATTCACCCACGCGCAAATACCCTTGGGAAAGGCACCAATCCGCCTCTTCCCTACAGCTATGGGCCAAATAGCAGGACAGATCGGGCTCCACAGCCCTGGTCGGCAACCAGTCTACCGCAGAAAGCAACGGCAACCCACTGCGGGATAATCCTCTGCCCAGTCAGTCATGTCTCTTTCGAGACATGATCGCCCAAGCGTGTATCACGTATGGCACTTAACTGACTGATCATATGTAAGCGGCACTTAAAAAATCACCAGTCGTTTGGGACCCCGTAATTGTCGTTGATAGATCTCAGCTTCTGATCAGTGAGGTTACCTTGCTCGGGGTGATATGATTAAAAAAAAAAATGTAGTGTTTAATGATTTTTTTGTATAGCGAATTCGTCCTGCATATAATTATTGAGTATCTGGTTACCAAAAATAATGTTGATGTTTTGTGGTATTATTCATTGGTATCGTATATTTTTTTGTAAGAATAATTTTATTTTTTTATAAGTAATATAATTGGTAAAATTATTGTTGACTAATGTTTGTTTTATGTGTTTGTTTTTTTTTGTTTTTTTTTCACTCATAAATATTCTTTAGGAGGAGTAAAAATGTGAAAACGCAGGATATATATATATATATTTGAGTAGATAGACTAAACTAATTGGAGTAGATAGACTAAACTATCGCCCGGTTCACACTCCACCAACTTCTATTGAACAGGTGAAGAGACTCATCCCTTGTTTCCTGTTTAGGATGCGGTTTCCGGTTTTCTCTTTTCTAATCTTCTCACTCTTACGTAGCCCCCTGCGAATCAGTGGCGTTACCGCCTTGCTCGGGGTGATATGATTAATATATATATACATATATATATATATATATATATATATATATATATATATATATAATTATATGGTTATGTCAATTTTACATCGCGACATGGAAATTTCCATGTTTCGAGATTAATTCTCATCATCAGGCAATGTTGATGTTGTTGTGCAGATGATTTACATTTAAATGACAAATACTTTCGGTTTACTGTGAATGTATGTGTGTGTGTGTGTGGCTAATCAGAATGGAGATTCACTTTGGGGTTTGACCCCGGAGAATTTCTGTGCTAACCAACTTTTTTCCTCCTCTTTTTTTCTTCTTTCTTTGACCCTATTCTTCCCTTGTCTATTTTCCCTCGCATTCATCTGATCTTATCATTTTCCCATCAGTTTTATTACATTTTATGTGATATTCTTTTTTAGTAGTAGTATCAATCTTCTTTCTCGTCTTCTTAAGTCTATTTGTTAAATAAAAGATTTTTTCCAAAAAACCACTGATACATCAGTATTGAACAATTAACTTAGAGAGTCGGGTTAAAGGGAGATAACTCATGACTACCAGAAGCGACTTTGCACAGGAAATGAGAATGATATAACCCAGTGATCGCAATAAAGAATTCGGTTCGAAATTCCTAGCATCTGAAGACGGTCGGAGCGTACAACGGCCGAAACGTCGTAAAAATGGCAACGAAGGTCAGGACAATAGTCCGAATAATGTAAATAGTGTAAATGCTACCTCATCTCAGAAATATAGACGCCCTGACACTATTGTCTCGACTGTCGATTAGTTGTTCTACAGCAGTTGTTTGCGATGGACGTTACTCCAATTAAGCGTACGAAAATTGTAATGCTGCACGGACACACTGGCAAGCTTTACAGAGATATCGAGGATATTGTTGGTGCTAGTCTTGCCATCAAGGCGAAGAAACAAACTGGATCGATCAGTTCAAAACGTAAAGAAAAATGCGGTCGGAAGAGAAAAACAACGCCAAGAGACGACATATACGTGATCAGAGAAAGTGTAAAAGATCCCAGGAATACATTATTCGTTTTGTTTCAATTAATTTGCACAAAGGCGTACGTCTAATTAATATTAGTTTTAAGGTAACACGTTTTTTCCAATTTCAAGATCCTTATATTATTTTGTTAGTGTTGTGGTCTGTTAGGGCCAGGAAGAAAGACAGGAAAAAAAGGTAGGTTTGAACCAGTGTATTGGAATAACAGAATATGTATACAAAATACAAGTGCTATTTGTCAGGAGTTAGAAATATCTGTCCGAACTGTCAAGTTACACTGCGCCTCCACTGCCTCTCAGGAAGTTTAGCAGGTTAGTATTTATGAAGGAAGAAGAGTTCATTCCAATGTAGATAGGGCCCCATAACAGTTAGAATCTTTAACATATATATTTTTTTATCTGATGGCATTATCATATCTATAAGAAGACATCTTTGTTTTCGTCAATAATTAGAATATCTAGTAAGTATCAATGCTGAAATCTCAAAGAATATTGACTTCATGATTATCTATGATAGATTCAGAGTGATGCCTATTTTTTTCAGACTCCCACCATTATTAGTTAATGTGAAAGTAGCAGGGTAAGAAAGTGACCCTCATATAGAAGGTCTAATATGCCTACCTCTTTTGATCTATGACTTACTAGGCAGAAGATTTCTCCCGCAGTACGTTGCTATTTTTTATGAGTTTGCCAACTAAGGCTGCAGAAACCAGTCTATCCTGCTATTCAATCCCTTTTACACCTCCTAACACACTAACCTGCTCCCATTCTATCAAACACTCTTCCCATCTGCCCAACCCTCATCCTCGCTATCCTTACTCATCTGTCACCTTCCTCCTGACATTCCCTATGTCTAACCACTCCTTCTCTTTACCTTCCCCTATGTAGCCCCATGCGCAATAGTGGCAGTGGAATGCCTTGCTTGGGGTGAGATGATTAAAAAAAAAAAAGGATCAGTCAGTTAACTACCATAAGTGATATACGCTTGGGCGATCATGTCTTGCAAGAGACATGACTGACTATGCAGAAGATTTTCCTGCAATAGGTTGCTATTTCTTTGTGGGCAGACTGGTTGCCGTTCAAGGCTACAGACTCCAATCTACCTTATTATTCAACCCATAGCTGGATGGAGAAGTGATGAATCGATTAAAGCCTTTCCCAAGAGTATTTGCGCGTAAGTTATTGCCACAAACTTGTCGATTATTGTGTCCAGTCGGTGTCAGGACTGGACAACTAAGTAGTCAATAATTTCAACCTATTCTTCCTGCACATTTCAGCTACCGGTATTTTTCGTGTTTTTCTATATCGAAATCCGCACTTCAGAATGCTTATTGACCACATAAGGTTTTTTGTTTCCATCTGATTTTAGTTGTGTAAACCTTAAGAAGTATTCCTAAATTTCACTTACATTTGTTGAATTAATATTTCTTTATGTTTCATGATTGATTTCTACGGCTTTTCAGGTTATTTAAAACCAGAAAATATTTTTAGATTGCTAGAATTTTTTTTAGATAATAATGATTTAGTTATACAAGTCTTACTAATTAACCCATGGTATTTTTTTAATTGATTCTACCTCAAGTAAGGCAACAAAGCCACTAAGATACAAGAAGTTACTGGGTGGGGAAGAACTGGGAACAGAAACATTACTAATCAGCAGGAAAAGAAAAGAGTACCCAGGAGATCAGTAGAGAATGACTGAAATTGCATTTAAAGTTTTAGCGATTAGAAAGCATGGAGTTAGAAAGCATGGAGTCGGAAGGGAGTTTCACAAACGAGGAAAAGAAATTATTAACATAGAACTTACGGAGAACTTGGGGTGAATATGTGGATTCATACTTTTCCTACGAGAATTTTAAGTAAGTGAATATATGAACCCGACTGGACATAGAACTCGGATTTCCGATAAAAAAAAAATTCATATCCATTATCCATTACACCATCTGCACATACAAGCGTACAGCAGCTGGTATCTACTTCTCCTTTTACCAGCCCCGAAGTTCTCTCTATTTTAAGTTAACGGAGCAATCGACTTAAGTAGTCCGGTATCACAGTTCAGGAAGTTTCCGATATGACCTTCGATATATTAGACTATGAAGAGTCTATGTAAACAAAACATTAGATATGTTATTCTCTTGTGAAACCCTTTTTAATGCTTAATGCTGAAAATATGACTGAACACATGCTAAACATGTGCAGGAATGCGGACTGCAATCTTTCGTTTTAATTGGCAAATTCCGTTGCTCTTAGAACGATTTAAACTCGGTTATATACAATTATTTGTTTTCATACCAATTTACATATAAACTATTAGTATATAATGATTTTCCAAGCGTGGCTAAGACGTAGCACAAAGTCATAAGTGAGGGGCATGCAATAAGGATCGAACTCTCACCTGAGTTGTAACAGTTCTAGCAGATAAAAGCTTGGTAAACATTATAACATATCGAAGTGCAAAAACTGTTTGTATATCAGTCCGTTAAATTCGTTAAGTGATACAGTGGATATCGGCTCGGAACGAGAAACCGGGGAGCCGAGTTCGAATTCCAGTTGAATCCATTGTATTCACTTACGCGCAAATACCTTTGAGAAAGGTATTAATCCGTCTCTTCCTTCCAGTTATGGGTCAAATAACAGGACAGATTGGGTTCTATAGCCTTGGTCGGCAACCAGTATACCGCAGAAAGCAATGGCAACCTACTGCGGGATAATCTTCTGCCCAGTCAGTCATGTCTCTTTCGAGACATGATCGCCCAAGCGTGTATCACGTATGGCACTTAACTGACTGACCGAATATAATAGTTGGAATAACGATTAAGGCTTCTACTGGTCATAACGTGGGGGATCAGTTTATTACTTCATAACAATAGGAAACCGACCCCCACTAATTACTACATAATAATATAATACATTTCTTTCCCCTCTAGCTATGAGTCAAATAGCAGGACAGATTGGGTTCTATAGCCTTGGTCGGCAACCAGTCTACCGCAGAAAGCAATGGAAACCTACTGCGGGACAATCTTCTGCCCAGTCAGTCATGTCTCTTTCGAGACATGATCGCCCAAGCGTGTATCACGTATGGCACTTAACTGACTGATACATACTTGGGCGATCATGTCTCTTTCAATCTATGACTGACTAAGCAAAATATTTTCCCGCAATAGTTTGCTATTTCTTTCTGCGGTAGACTGGTTGCCAACTAAGGTTACAGAATCCAATCTGTGCTAGTATTTAACCCATAGCTTGAAAGAGAAGAGATGGATTAATACTTTCCCAAGGGTATTTGCGCGTAAGTGAATGCAACGACTTCAAGTGGAATTCGAACTCAGCTTTTCGATTTCTCATTAGGAGTCGATATCCCTTACAACACAAATATACATCAACCAATAAATGATTCTGCATTGACGCGCGTGTGTGTGTGTATGTGTGTGTATGTGTGTGTGTGTGTATGTGTATATGTGTGTGTGTGCGTATGTGTGTTCACTTTTTTCCTGCATTCGCCGGATACGACAACCGGGCAACTTTTGTCTCAATTCCGGAAATTAGTAACGTATATACTCGTGTATAAGTCGAATTAATCTATAGTGCTGCTACAGAATTGGTTTTTGAAAAACCTGATTTTTTTTTCATATTGCTTATATATAATGCGACTTCACCGCAGGTTCTGAGAAATATTACCGTAGTCAAATATTACAGTATTTGCATCATCTTGAACATATTTTATAGCATAGATTGTCTCTTTTTTGTATAGTAAATAATTTATTCTTGTAGAATTAATAAATGTTCAGTAAAATAATTTTTCTTGCTTGTATCGTAAATAACGATTCCTATACAATAAGTACCTCCAAAGAATTTTCTAAAAACGAGCATACTTTGATGAAAAAAGAACACAATTTTAATAAAAATAAAGTTTTATCGTCAAAATGTTTGTTATTATTGAGAGGAAAGACAAGGTATATTTTGGTTATCTTATTAAATTTTTTAATCCTTTCTAGAACGTTAGAAAATTTACTTAAAAATCTTGTTTTCCTTGTTTCAGTAGTGTTAGCAAAAGATTAATATAGGGATTTTTAGATTTTTTTTTTTGTAAAAATATTACATATTTTTTCATCTGTTACTTCCAAAAATAAATTAATTTATAAAATTTCGAGAAATTAAAATTTCGGCCTTTTTATATTTTCATTTAAAATTATCCACTTGGCAATAAATACTAAAAATAGTATGAAATATATCATTTTTTTTTAAATGGGGTGGCCTAATAATATATGTATTCAATAGATGGGTAACGATCATTGAATATAAAGTGAGGGATTACTTTACTTTCACAAATATATCATAGTGTATCATAAACAGATCCCCCACATTTTATCATAGATGATTTGATATACATATCTGCTCTGCTAACTCTGCCTACAGGTAGATAATTCTTGATTAACAAACAAGTGTATATTTAGTGAGAGATTATTTACTTTAACAACCATGTAATAAATAAATGTCCCACTTTTTGAAATAGTCGATACTATATTCTTCTCTTCTGTGCTGACACTGCTCACAAATAAGCAATACTTGGTTAACAAACGAGTGTATATTTAGTGAGGGATTATTTACTTAAACAACCATGTAATAAATAAATGTCCCACTTTTTGAAATAGTCGATACTATATTCTTCTCTTCTGTGCTGACACTGCTCACAAATAAGCAATACTTCATTAACAAACAGGTGCATATTAAATGAGGGTCAACTATAATTTCAGTCAAGTGATAAATTGATCCCTACATTTTTTATAGCCGATTTTATATCTCTAACCTGGTAAACATGCTTATAGATAATCAGTCAGTCAGTTGAATGCCATACGTGATACACGTTTGGGCGATCAGGTCTGTTTCGATCTGTGCCTGACTATGCAGAAGATCTTCCTGCAGTACACTGGTTGCCAACCACGGCTATAAATCCCAGTCTGTTCTGCTATTCAATTATTATATCCATATCAGTCAGTTAAGTGCCATACGTGATAAACGCTTGGACGATCATGTCTCGAAAGGTTTTGCTACCGAATGTAGTTGATCGTCGTAGCAGGATAATATTGAGGGACTAGTTTACTTTCCCAACCATATCATAAACTGATCTCCTACATTTTGTCATAGCCGATTCTATATACTTGTCTGCTCTGATAACCCTGCTTACACATAATCAATACATGGTTAAAAAACAAGTCTATATTAAATGAGGAATTACATTCACAACCAAGACATGAACTGATCCGCCATTTTTTTTCCATATTGTATACTATACAGTTCGGATTCTTTAAATGACGGTCCTGGTTATGACGGTAAACTACATCCAGCAGCAAGGCCTCTGATTTGGAGGTTGTGAGGAGCATGGAAACACCTCTGGCCCGGAGTGGTAGCGCCTGTTTGAGTCCCAGCTATGGGCAAATAGTCATCTCTTAAACTGGTGTCAAAACACCATCAGATTCTAAAAATAAACTTTTATATAAATATATACATAAAAATACATTTTTGAAGGAAAAAATTATTACCATAACTCATTTTTTAAGAAAAAAAATTATTACTAGCAATACATTTTTTAATACAAAATCAGAAGACATCTTCAGTTTTCTAAAATATTTTTTTTAATTTTCATCAAAATCTGACAAAATCAACCTTCTCACTATAGCCGAACGTTAAAAAAGTACTTTAAAACCCTACCTATTTGGAATTAAATAACTCACAAAGGTTGGTATGCCGTTGAAACAAAACTCAAACACTCTAAATGGGCATATATTAATAGAAAATCATTCGTACAATTTATATCCGAGGACATGCCATCATACCTGAGGAATTCAGACTCTAGACGTCTTTATATGCTGTTCAGTCATCATTTTATATCCTTTTATTTTTGCTGTAAAATATCAACACTACGCATGTCAGTTTTATATTTAATTTTGTTAGTTATCATGCTACTATTTATTTAATTTCTTTCTTTCTTTCTTTAATGTTTTGGCTTCTTTCGTTCATTCCTTCTTTTCTTTTGATCGAATACTGCGCAACATGTCAAAGCTGTTTACAAGCCAGTCATGTTTATGTGTCGACTACAAGAAGGCGTCAAAAGTTCCTCATCTTTAAGCAGCTCCAGACGACCGAGCCCGAATCGCGCCAAAATGGGCGAAGCAGGGAAATGAAAAAAAGAACTTCTCTGCATTTTTTTCTTTTAATTTTTTTTTTTTTTTTTTACTTTTATTTGGTCGGAATTCCTGAAATTTAAACACGAGAAAAAAAAAAGAAATAAATCAAATCTGACATTCTACGAGTTCATAATTGATTTTACAAGGGATATTAACAGCGTAAAAGTCTGGAGGTATGGTAGGGTAATGGTCCGAGAAATCGGAGAATCGTGTTCGAATCCCAGTCGAATTCATTACTTTTTCTTTCTGTAACATAGAAAGGTAATTCTTCTTGCTCTCTGCGGTTTTCATAAATAGTAGAACAAACGTCGGACCTGGAAGCAGACTACCACCACGTTTAAATTTCGTTGTTTTTCATTTTTTTACTTTTTACTTTTTTCGGCGCAGTCCTATCGATTGTTACTTAAACTTTCCGATAATCAAAAAAAATTTGAAAAATTACAATATTTAAACAAATTTGGTGGGTGGGGGGGTCAATTTCTCATACAACGTTACGTAAATCGATCTTCCATTTTCAATCCACTCGCGTTGGGGTCGCTTTGTTTATGTTAATTTCGTTATTTTTCATTTTTTTTTTTTTTTTTTACTTTTTTTCAGCGCAGTTCTGTCGATTTTTACTTAGTTTCCGATTATCAAAAAAGTTTCAAAAATTCAAATATTTAAACAAATTTGTGGCGGGTGATCAGTTTCTCATACAACTTTAAAATAAATCGATCCGCCATTTTCAATCCATTGAAAGGTTGTATGAGAAACTTGCCCTCCTCCTAAAATTGTTTAAATATTGAGATTTTTTTTTTTTTTTTTGTCATTCGTAAAGTTTAAGGTGTAAAAGATAATATTGAACTGAAAAAAGTTTTAAAAATTTGATAATGAACAAATTTACAGGTGGTGATAATGTTGTACCGGCGACTAGTTTCAAAATGGGGGCTCGATTTACTATAACATTGTATGAGAAACTGATCCCCCCCCCCCGAAAATGTTTAAATATTGAAATTTTTCAAAAAATTTTTTTTTTTTTTTGTCAATCTTGACAATCTTGAGGGCTTAATCGATAGGATTGCCCTGAAAGAAAAAAAAGAAAAACAACGAAATGAAACGTGGTGGTAGTCTGCTTCAGGTCCGCCGAACAAACAGTTCTATAGCCTGGAACGGCAAATGATTGAGCATGAGCACTCTGAATTCAAGACTGTACGTCGCTAATGAATGAATTGTTCGCACTGATTCGATGATCCTGATTACGATCGAATTTTATTATTAAACTCAGTTACACACCCACAAAAAATAGAAGGAAAAATTTAATTATTTTTTGTGCATTGGCACAAAAACGGCTGTTTTAATTTCATTTTTTTTTTTTTTCATTTTGCATTTTATAATTTCTGCTGATTTTCGAACAATTATCACTTTAGGATGACCTTTTGTTGATCAGTGGTTTTTAGAAAACAACGATATTTTTCATACTTTATATGATTTTTGTATTGTTCGATCATTGATTTTTAGAAAAGCAGTCATCAGTTTGGGAAAAGTCTTATGTATATGTCAATCCTTGACTTTTAGAAACTCATTTACATGTCTAGTGTTTAGATCGACTTATACATTTTTGCCAAGAAACGAATACTTTATGTACCTCCAGAAATTCGTAAATACCGTGATGAAAACACGTTTTTATTCTGAAAATATGGTTTTATTGCCAAAATCTTCATGTTAACATTAAGAGAAAAGATCAAAGTAATTTTTGAATATTTAATAAAATCTTGTTTTTCTTGCGTCTGCTCACGTGTTTGGTCCATGGTATCCTTAGCATCCATCTGTAGAACCACATTTCTGTTGCATCAAGTCTCTTCATCTTTGGGGAGATTTTCAAGCATTTCATGGCAATTGCTCGTGTGAGCTTTTATTTTTTACTGGTGCTTCGACCACATGAATTTAAGCGTGCTACTAGATTGGCGTTTAGATCCCACCCTTTTACCGTTGAATTATTTAAATGTAACCGTCGCTTCTACTCTAGTAGTTTATTTTCTCGCACTTTCCGCCTGTGGAATCACTTCCTTCCCTGATAGCTACAATCCCCAAAAAATTTAATGCCACATCATTTGTCATCTTCTATCTTCTTGAATCCCGTTTATCTTTTATCTTTTCTTCAATACCCACTGTAGCAAGTCTTTTCTCTTACTGTGACCCCTGCGCACTAGTGGTGGTCCCGCCTTGCTTGGGGTGAAATGATTAAAAATATATACATGTAGGAAAACCGATGTCAGGTAACAGTTCAGTGACGTCAAAAAATGCATGTTTTTAAGGGTGCTTTGTGCTCAAGATTCATTTTGAAGTTTATTATCCAATAAATTTTCCGGTGAAGATTACCAGAGGCGCCATATCAACAATTATTAATGCTTATAGGTTATGAAATATATATCAGTTAAATACCGTTGGGAAAATAAATTTATATTTTAAACATTTCTATGACAAGGTTGACATTAATGTACTTCTTACCATAATCAAAACGTATCAGAAAAATGTGGAGACATAAATATGGGGTTTATTTTGTAAAAAGAAATGGAGACATATATATAGCGTTTATTTTGTAAAATAATTATTTTAGTTCTTTTTTTTTTTAAACGTCTTTCTGTGTTTACATTATTGATTCTTCTAAATAAATAAATGGCAAATTCTGTCTGCCCGTCTGTGTGCCTAAAACTCGTGCTACATAGACATACTCTTTTGGAACCAGGATGATTCAGATTTTGTCCGTCATTTGGTGGTTGAACATCCAGCATTTAGATTTGTGTCCAGATGTGCGTTTTAGTGCAGTGGATATCGGCTCAAAACGAAAAATGGCGATCAGAGTTCAAATCCCATTTGAATTCGTTGCATTCACTTACGCGTAAATACTCTTTGAAAGGGTATTAATCCGTTTCTTCTCCTTCAAGCTATGGGTTAAATATCATTACAGAGTGGATTCTATAGCTTTGGTTGGCAAACAGTCTACCGTAGAAAGTAAGGGCAAACTACTGCGGAAAAATATTTCTGCCCAGTTAGTCATGTTTCTTTCGAGACATGATCGCCCAAGCGTGTATCATATATGGCACTTAACGGTCTGACAGATCAATATAAATTAAAAACTTTTAAACTCAAATTTTTTCAGTTATTTTAAAATTTGAAATTTCAACTGTTTAAATTTTAAAATAACTAAAAAATTGTGATTTTAAATGCTTTTAGTTTATATTGAGTTTAAAGTCACAAAAGCTTTATGAATTTAATTGTTTGTTTTAAATTCAGTTTAAAATGTCTCTAAAACGTTGTGAATTGATAAAATCAATTTAATTTACAGTATTTACATTATTCAGACTATTGTCCTCATCTTTGTTGCTATTTGTACGACGTTTCGGTCGTTGTACACTCCGGCCTTCTTCAGGCGCGAGGAATTTCGAATCCAACCCTTTATTACAATCACTAGGGTATATGATCTTCATTCCTTGCGAAGTAGTGCCTCTTTTGGTAGTCATGAATTATCTCCCTCTAACCATGTAAATTACTTGTTCACCGCTGCTTTATCCTCGTATTGAACTCGCAACTCTTTGGGTCAAGTCACAGGAACTAACCAATGTCTATATCCACTAGGCCATGTGTCCTTACTCATGACAGCAAAGATGATGACAATAGTCCGAATAATGTAAATACTGTAAATGCTACCTCATCTCAGAAACATAGACAAATTCTCAATTTACTTTCTTCAAAATGCCAGGGAATTAGAATTAAAGTGAGAACTTTCGTGTTGTGAAATTCTGAATTTCCATAGACTTTGTGATTTGAAGAACTCTGTTTTTAGCCTGAATTGAAATTTCAGCCCAAATCACAATTTCGGTTCAAATCGGTCTTTAGGCCCGGAATAGGACTTATAGCCAGAATCAGAGTTAAAGTTTTGAAGTTACAGAGATTATTGAGAAATTCAAAGTACGTTCTTCAAAGTACGTTCTTCACAATTATTATTGCTGTTTTCTATACTCTACTCTACTCTACTCTACTCTACTCTACTCTACTCTACTCTATAATGAGAGGTTCTATTAATTTTGGCAGGAAGGATGAAGTTGCCCTTTGCAGGAGCTAGCTTAAAAGTCGGCACAGAAATCGCTTTTTAAGCTAATAATAACATAACAGATACTATGTTGATGTCAGACATAGAAAGACAACATTCCTTTGTTCGGCCAGTTTAGACCTTCACAGTTAAAACCTATCATGCCTTGTACACAGTCATATCCATATTCCCTCTATATTTCTTTAATAAGAAGGAGAACCTATTTGGTCGGTTTTCATTGCATTGCGGAACAGACTTTCGACAGAATGCGTTCCCGATCACTACAATATTATCCTCTTCAAAAATGTTCGATTCCCTATATTGCTCAGGAAGAGTATTTTGCGCATAAATAAATATAAAAACATAACGAGAACTGAAACTAGGCTCTTTGATTAATAATTCCGTTATACAACCCCCACATCGAAGCGCACCTCAGCTACGAATTTGGGACAACAGAATCAGGTAGTTCCAGAGAATTTAACTATTTGGATAATGCAATAACAGACAACGGAAAATGTAGCAAAAAAACCGAACAGGCCTTAAAATAAGGAATAATGCTTTCCAGAAATTAAACACAGCATTAAGATATCACTCAATAAATCCCGAGCCAAACTAATAAAACAACTTTCAGGCAAAATTCAACTTGATTCATCAACATAGTCTCCTTCTAGAGTGATACACTGATTCCAACGCTTTTCTAACAATTCGGTGCCATATTTATAGAACGATTTGCCTTTGGTCTAAAAATACGCCCCGTTTACAATATCACTTCATCATTGGAGCCAAATCTCTTTCCCTGGAGCATTATTTTGAGGTTTGCAAACAGCCAGTAGTCACTGGGGTCCAGATTTGGGGAATTGCGTGGATGGGTGCAATTCATGTAGTTTTGCCATCGTTGCGATCGACTTGTGACACGATACGTTGTCTTGGTGAAAGATTACTTTTTTTTCTTCATTTGTGGCCGTATTTTGGCGATTTCTGCCTTGAAAAGCACTAATAATGCTACATAATATTTGATATTGATGGTTCTTCCTTTCTCAAGGTAATCGATGAACAAAACATTCTGCGCATCTCAAACTGCAGAGGCCAAAACCTTGCCTACTGATGTTTGCGTCTTTGGTCGCTTTGTACGGTTTCACCTGCTGCTGTCTACTCAACTGACTGCCCATTTGACTCTGGAGTGAAGTGGTGAATCCATGTTTTATCCATTATCACATATTTATGCAAAAACTCTTTCTTGTTGTGCTGAAACAGTCACAAACAACGCTCTGAATCGTCGACTGTGAGCAAACGTGGCACTCACTTTGAACACAACTTTCTCATTTACAAATGTTCATGCAAAATGGTGAATACACTATCTTCTGATATGATCAACTTCTCTGCTATCTCACGGAACTACAATTTACGATCGACCAAAACGAGTTTGTAGATTCTTTTGGTGCTTTCCGGGAAAACTGCCGATTTTGGGCGATCTGAGCGTTTAGCATCATTTGTGTTTGTACGACCGCGTTTAAAGTCAACATACCACCTCTTAACCGTTTTCCTCGACGAAGCAGAGTCCGAATAACACTTGCTTGAACAGTATTTTTGCCATTAGAAAGCTATGCTTTATCAACACACGAAATGCAGATTTTTCCATTATTTTGAAAATTTGCAACAGTAGCTTCACTTAAATAACTGTAATTTGTAAACTAATTATCCGATTGGGCACAAATTTTGTCAAGGACCATTTGAAGTGTAAGGATTTCATAAAATTTATATGAATTTTTTATTAGGGGTGCCATCCATATGTCAGGCCCGGGACTTATTGAGTGTTACATTAAGAAAATTCCGATAGAAATAAAGAAAAAAGTGTTGAACTGCTATGTCTTATCTAACTTCCTAAATAGCAGTCATAAATGCACCTTTTTCTTACAGATAATGAACGGAGTCGAAGCAAGAGAGATGTGGATCCACAAGAGGATGTTGAGAATAATATAAATAGAGCCTGTGAGCAACATAGAATTTTAAAAGAAAATGCGAAGAGAACGGGTAGTATTTCATATTTCATTCTTAACCATTTCACCCCAAGCAAGGTAATAAAACCACTACCATGCAAAGGGGTTACTGTGCGTTAGGGAATGTACTATTATGAAGAGAGAATAATAAAAGGAAATACAGAAGACTATAAATAACGATCGACATTGCATCTAAATGTTTGAAGATCAAAATTCCCTGGGAAGCAAGAAGCCGGAAGAGAGAAGCTCGAGAAAAAAAATTCTCAGCAAGGAACTTGCGGTTACATCCAGCCATTTCAACTGTAAAATAATGAAAGCTTCTTGTCACTCAGTCAGTTTAGTGCCATACGTGATACACGCTTTGGGCGATCATGTCTCGAAAAAGACATGACTGACTGGGCAGAAAATTATCCCGCAGTAGGTTACCATTATTTCCAGCGGTAAGGCTATAGAAACCAATCTGTTCTGTTATTCAATCCATAGCTGGAGGGATAAACGACGGATTAGTACATTTCCCATGGGTATTTGTGCGTATGTGAATGCAACGAATTCGACTGAAATTCGAACTCAGCTCTCCCATTTCTCGTTCCAAGCTGAAACCCACACCCAGTTGTTTCTGTTCCCTGTCTAGTTCCTGTCTAGACACCTGTTACTAAGAGTATTTGGGTCAGTCACCTTTTTGCCCTGCTATCCCAAAATGACTCTAGGCTCCCACATGACTATCCTCTGTTGCCAAGCGGAGACTAATCTTAGGTATGAGTGTGCGGCTATCTGCATTCGTAACAGTATGAAAATGGTAGGTTCCATGTACCACTCCAGTAAGTACCTGATTCTTTGTGTCATCCTCTGCCTTTACAAAAGCCCGATCAGGCCTAAAATGAAGTACTGTTGTTACATTTTGACAAGAGCTGCCTAGTCCCCACTTTCAAGTCTTGCTAGAGTCCAGAAGCTTCTTCGCACAAATCATTTCCCACCATGCAAGGTCTCTCTCACAGACGGGATGTAGGAAGCCACTCACGGTTCTATCACTACTTCCATGGTAAATTCTCAGACAAATTAGATTCCTTAGTTCCACCAGTTCTAATCCTCACGACTAGAATCCGCCATGCTACGCACATTGTAGCGAAGAACGCTCCTTCCCTCAGTATTCCATTAATAAGGTGTTCCTCTTAAGCAGCTTCGTCCCGTGAACAACTGCTTTGTGGAACCGACTCCCAAGAGGATGTTTCTCCAATCATTACAATTTTAACCTATTCAAGTCTAGAGTTAACTGTTATCTTCCTCACATATCTGTATAAACTTTCCCTCTTACACCGCAACCCTGTACTTCGAGTGGCTCGCCGACATTGAACAAAATGAACTTCACTGTAAAAGAAAGAAAGAAAAAGAAATATTTGTTTATATTTCTGCGATGAAATATTGTAATTATATATAGTATTTACATTGTTCAAACTATTGTCCTGATCTTTGTTGCCATATTCATCTTCAATATCTGTCTATATTTCTGAGATGAGGTATTGTAATTATTTACACTATTTACATTGTTCAGTCTGTTGTTCTCATCTTTGTTGCCATATTCACCTTCAATATCTGTCTATATTTCTGAGATGAGGTATTGTAACTATTTACAAAATTTACATTGTTTGGACTGTTGTCCTCATCTTTGTTGCCATATTCACATTCAATATCTGTCTATATTTCTGAGATGAGGTATTGTAATTATTTACACTATTTACATTGTTCAGTCTGTTGTCCTCATCTTTGTTTTAATATCCACTGGCCTAATGGATAAAGGGATGTTTGATTTTAGGGACTTGACCCAAAGAACTGTGAGTTCAATTCTCAGCTACAGTTATTTTCCCTGAATCAATTTTGTGAGTTGAATTAAAGGAAGATAACTGATACTGAGATATCTGGAAGAGGCATGGCTTGTGGAACTAGAACAATCTTCCCCGGTGAACTAAATAAAGGATTCAGTTCAAATATCCAATCTCCTGAAGGAAAGCCAGGACGTACAAAAGCCGAAACGTTGATATGTTTTCTTTTTTTAATCGTTTCGCCCCAATCAAGGCGTGACCGCCAATAATTCGCAGGGGGGGGGGACTACATATGAGAGTAGTTGTTTAGACAGGATCAGAGTGAATAGAAAGACAAACAAGTTACAGAAGGTGTCAGAGAAAGGGCAAGAGAAGGATGTGAACACTGGAGTGAAGACAGTTGCAAATGTAGAGGGAAATGAAAAGGACAAGATACACGGGGTGATGTAGAAAGAATTGGAGTTAAATGGTTATGAGATGGAAACTGACATTGCATTTAAATTCCTGGAGGTTGTAGTTGTCAAGAAAGGAAGTATACGGAAGGGAGTTCCACAGGCGAGAAGTGCGAAAAAAGAAGTTGATGGAGAAGAATTGTCGGCTGCATTTGGTTGATTTAACTGTAAGACCTTGTTGCCAGTTTGGTTACTCGACTAAATTCTTGTGGAGGGGGCACCAGTGACCTAAGTTCGTCGGTGCATAAGCCATGAAAATATTTGTAGAAGAGACAGAGGGAAGCCACATCCCGCCGGTGAGAAAGTGATTGAAGTCGAGCTGCCAGGTCTGGGCCGATCATATTACCGATATGATAAAAAAAGATAAGGACAACAATAAATAGTGTCAATAGAACAAAATTATTTCAAATAGCATTTTTTCTCGTAATTTATTTTGTTATATTTTTATTTTTTTTATTTATCTTTTTGTCTTGTTTGACATTTTTTTAGTCACTTTATTTTACATTACTTCATAATGCAATTTTTGATGTTAATGATTTTCTCTCTAGTATTTTTACCAGAGCTCATATTGGAATCTTTTTGACACAAATGATTTTCTCTAGCACTCCGTATTACTTGTTCTTATATTGCATTCATTTCTATGCTTGGTCGGCTTAGGAGATTTTTGTGGCCTAGCATATGTACTGATTTCTTAAATTTATGAAGTTTGGGACTTATGAATCTAATGTCTCAGTAACCATTTTTGACCAGAGTTCATATTGCAATCTTTGACGCTAATGATTTTCTGTAGCACTCTGTATTATTGGTTCCCATATTGTATTCATTTCTATGCTTGCTCGGCTTAGGAGATTTTTGTGGCCTAGCATATGCACTGATTTCTTAAATTTATGAAGTTTGGGACTTATGAATCTAATGTCTCAGTAACCATTTTTGACCAGAGTTCATATTGCAATCTTTGACGCTAATGATTTTCTGTAGCACTCTGTATTATTGGTTCCCATATTGTATTCATTTCTATGCTTGGTCGGCTTAGGAGATTTTTGTGGCCTAGCATATGCACTGATTTCTTAAATTTATGAAGTTTGGGACTTATGAATCTAATGTCTCAGTAACCATTTTTGACCAGAGTTCATATTGCAATCTTTGACGCTAATGATTTTCTGTAGCACTCTGTATTATTGGTTCCCATATTGTATTCATTTCTATGCTTGGTCGGCTTAGGAGATTTTTGTAGCCTAACATCTATTATTTTATTTATTTCGAATTGCCTTTATGTTATTGTGTTTTCCGTCCGTATTTTTGCTTTCTCATATTTTATTCCCCCCCCCCCCACACACACACACACACATTTTCCTTAGTTTGGTTCTTTTCACTTTGGACAAAGTTTTATTATCTTTCTTTTTCTTTTTCTTTTTCTTTTTTTTTCTCCTTTACTTTTTCCTGTTTCCTTCTTTATATCATATTCTCTTTTCTTTCTTTCGCTTTTGGCTAATGCCTTTTCCCGTTATTTTGTCAGCCATTTTTCACCCCACTTCCTCATTTACATCTTTTTTTAGCGGCATTATCTCTGTTCGTAATAGTAATTACGACTTACGATTTGCAGACGTTGATATTTTTCAGGGAAAAAAAAGAGGGAAGTTCGTGCTAGATTTTTAAACTGTCGGCCATTATTCTTTCATCGAAATAGCGAGATTAGATCGGCGAGTTCATAATTTGTCATCTGTTTTTGCTATTAATGTGTAGGCGTCCACCTGACTTAGCCGATCATACAAGTCCATAATCTAAAATACTTTGCTCCGCCATTTTGACTGCTTTTCAAGTTCGGTCGAGGGTTACTATTTCCGCCTTCGACCTCAAAGTTAGTCAACACCTGATAATCTTTCATTTGCCCACCTGGCCAAATATAAGTAATGAAAATGGCGAGTGTGAATTGAAGGCGTTTGTAAGGCGGTGTTTGAAGAGGAAGCAGTTATTGAATTCCGACACAGCCATTCTTTCATTTTTTTTCTTTCTGGATCACTCTGTGACAGACAAGTAGAGAGAAAATACCGCTCAAATACTTATTGAATGTTCGTTCCTTTTTTTTCTTTTTTAATTATTTCAGATTTTTTTTCTGTCATTTGAAATAATTTTCGCTTGATTCTTTGCTAAAAATTATTTTTATTTTTCTCTTTTCTTTCTTCTTATTTCGTTCTTAAAACATTTAAAACGGCCATATTATTATTTATATTTTATACCCTAAAAAAATTAATTTATTTTAAATCTAATTTTCCGTGTTTTCGCTTACTTATTTATTAATTGAGTTGTTTTACTTTCTTTTCTTTTTTTTCCTTTTCTTTTCGAAAATGTTTTTATGTTGTTTTCAGTGATTCGTGTTATTTATCGAAGTCATAATCTGATCAAGCGTATGTGCGTTGTGGTGCATTGGATATCGGCTCGGAACGAGAAATCGGGGAGCCGAGTTTGAATACCAGCCGAATTCATTGCATTCACTTACGTGCAAATACCTTTGGGAAAGGTATTAATTCGTCTCTTCCTTCCAGTTATGGGGTAAATAACAGGGCAGATTGGGTTCTATAGCCTTGGTCGGCAACCAGTCTACCGTAGAAAGTAATGGCAACCTACTGCGGGATAATCTTCTGCCCAGTCAGTCATGTTTCTTTCGAGACATGATCGCCCAAGCGTGCATCACGTATGGCACTTAACTGACTGACTGACTGGTCTTTTGAGCATAATTAGAGGTGTATTCCTTGTTTTCTGTTTAGGATTGAGTCTCCCGTTCCTTCTGAAGTTTTATCATTATATTCCACTTCCAAATTCTCCTTTGTGTCTTAGAGGCATTATCTCAATCATTCACTCATATAAGACCACGGTGTGGCCTCTTCTTTGAGTGTCTATAGGATGGACATTATATAACACATCACTTACTAAACCCCGGGCCTATCTAATAAAACAGCTTTTAGGCAAATTTCGATTGTGGTGCAGTGTATATCGTCTCGGAACGAGAAATCGGGGAGCCGAGTTCAAATTCCAGTTGAATTCATTGCATTCACTTACGCGCAAATACCCTTGGGAAAGGTATTAATCCGTCTCTTCCTTCTAGTTATGGGTTAAATTACAAGACGGATTGGGTTCTATAGCCTTGGCTGTCAACCAATCTACCGCAGAAAACAATGGCAACCTACTGCGGGATAATCTTCTGCCCAGTCAGTCATGTTTCTTTCGAGACATGATCGCCCAAGTGTGTATCACACATGGCACTTAACTGACTGAATCTCATTTTGTTTTTTCTTTCTACTTCAGTATTTTCTCGCTTTTGGTAATTTCATCCCTAATGGGTTTCTTCATAGTTTTCCTTTTTTTATTTTCTCTTTATTTTAATTTTTGTAACTCTATAGTTAACTGATTTATTTTTTATTTATTTATTTATTTCACTTTTTGGGATTCCATCAGTATCGGCTTCTTTCTTTCTTTTCTTTTTATCCCCAAATATCAGTTACTTTTTTTTATTTTACTTTTGGGACACTATCAATAACTGTTTTTCTTTTTCTTCCCCCCGCCATTTGTGATACTCCATCTGTAACTTCTTCTTTACTTCTCTTCTTTCAAGTTATAATATTCCATCTTTAACTGTTTTTCTTTATTTATTTCCTTTCTTAGTATCCGAAATGTTTTTTCCTTTTTTCTTTCTTTCACTTGTTCAAACAAAACGTGCTTCTTTCTTTTTTTCTCTTTACTATTTTGAATTCCATCACTACCTACTTTTTCCTTCTCGCTTTCCTTTTTTGAAACTCCATCTTTAATTGCTTCTTTTTCTTCTTTTTCTTCTTTTACTCTTTTAAATTCCATTGCTAACTGCTTTTTCTTTATTTCTTTCCCTTCTTTTGCCATCACATCACGAAATAGTAGTTTCTTTCTTTCTTTTACTGGCCGAGACTCAATCAAAATGTACTTTTTTTTCTTTTTTTCTTTTAATTTACTTTCTGGAGCTCCATCAATAACTGCGTCTTTCTTTTTTATTTCTTGTTTAATTTCCTTTTTTTTTTTCTTTTTTTTTTTTTTTTTTTTGGCAGTTCATCTATAACTGTTTTATTCTTTTTTTTTTCTTTCTAATTAATCTGATTGCACTATTTTTATTATTTGTTATTATATTTTCATCATTTCTATTAAGTGTAACTATTTAGTTTCTCATATTCTGTCGGAGGATCACATGGTAAGGAGTAGACGATTGTGCTGTGTCATTCTTCGAACTGTGAACTGTATTGGATGTCAGCATTCTAATTTCTATTACTTTACCTGGGTTTCAACTTTGACCGCTGGAACAGGTGAGAAATATGACCCAACTTGATTTGGCTTGTCCTCCTTTAGATAATTTGCAATTATTTTTTTGAAGTTCCCAAACTTTTCCTTTTTATCGAAGACTACCTAAAAACACAAGTAGACGCACTACGAGGGTCGTTCAAAAGTTCTAAGCCTCGCCCAGAAAGATGAGCCATAAATGAAAATTTTGTAGTGACAACATGCTCCCACATTTTATAAAACCAGAAACAAAAACTAGTTCAGATTTCTATCTTCATTTCTGTGCAGGTGAGGTCTATACAAATGTAACAGGTGTGCGACAAATCTTAAAATAGACAAAACAGATCAGGGAAGTAACGAAGTATCTGCTAAAGAATGATATGTCACCCAAGAAAATATATGAGAACATGGTACAGTCACTTGCTGAGTTCTAATACAACTGTGAAGAAGTGGGTTGCGGGACAGGGACAGCATGGAAGATGAGCCTCGTTCAGGTCGTTCAAAAACCTCAACCACTGATGAACAAATTGATGGCGTTCACCGTGTGGTTTTTGTATGTCTGATGTCTTACTGTCCAGCAGATAGCTAAATCCATGTGTATTTCTTCTGCTTCAAACCAAACTGTTTGAACAGATTTTGAATGAGAAAACTGTCTGCAACATTGGTCCCAATAATGATGACATCAGATTAGAAAATGAAGGGTTGATATTTGCAGGACACTTCTGACTCGCTTCCAGGATGACCCAAAGATTTCCATCGCAGATTAGTAATTGAAGATTAAACCTTGTTCACCATGTTATATATTCATTAACTACAGTATAAAATTTCGCCTAGAAAGACATTTCCAATGCAAGATTTAAAAAAAAAATGTTCTTTTGAAATGTCAGTGAGTGTGAAACCCACGTGCAGTCTAGATTTTTTGTTTTGATGAACACATTGGGATCGGGGTCATTAATATAGGCGCCCGAAATACAACAAAATGCACCGGAAATGCCGCGTGTCAAACGAGGTTAAATTATTTAAGTGAAATCAGACAGCAGTCAGTCAGCCATTTGAAAAAGTCAGTTGAGTTCAGATCACAGAGAGACAGAGAAGGAAGGACGATAGCAGCCCGCCGGTCCCTCGTGTGCCCGCGTGCCTACTCTCCGACCAAACCCTTACTTCACTCCACAACTAAGTCACCAAAGAAGCGAATAAAAATATGTTGCATTTTTTTATTCATATATACGCGTTGCTGTCCGTCGATTTTATCAGCGAAAACATAGTTATTTTAATTTCCAATTTTATTCCGTCGAATTGATTTCTAGCTTATCTTCGCAGAATATATCTATCTATCTATCTATCTATCTATCTATATATATATATATATATATATATATATATATATATATCAACCAATCTTCTGTATGGAAGTGAATGCTGGACAATCTCATCAAATTAAAATAGAGGCTTAAATCAACAAATGTGCTTTTAAAGAAGGATGCTGAGGATACCATGGACGGAGCACGTGTACAACGATGAGGTGTTGAAAAGATGCAAACGAGAAGAAAACTGATACTAAATTGAACAGGTTAAGAGGCTCATCCCTTGTTCCCTGTTCAGGATGTGGTTTCCGGCTTTCTCTTTACCAATCTTCTCACTTTATTTTATTTTTTTTTTCAATTGGAGTAGATAGATCTATTTATCGCCCGGTTCACACTCCACCCACGTCTATTGAACAGGTGAAAGGCTCATCCCTTGTTCCCTGTTTAGGATGTGGTTTCCGGCTTTCTCTTTTCCAATCTTTTCACTCTTTTCTTTTTCTTTTTTTCTTTTTTTTTCAATTGGAGTAGATAGACTAAACTATCGCCCGGCTCACACTCCACCCACGTTTAATGAACAAGTGAAGAGGCTCATCCCTTGTTCCCTGTTTAGGATGTGATTTCCGGCTTTCTCTTTTCCAATCTTTTCACTCTTACGTAGCCCCCTGCGCATCAGTGGCTTTACCGCCTTGCTCGGGGTGATATGAATAAAAAAAACAAAAAAAAAAACGGAAGCTGAAATTTAATTATGCCTGAATCAAGCCACGGTAGGTATATTCATCAGAGAGTGAGTAACAGAGAAAATTTGCGTAATATTTTTTTAAGTATCAACAATCACTGATGATTATCGCTACAATGAAAAAAAAAACGTCTATACAGGATTGGTCATCATAAAGACAAAAAAGAAAATAAGCAAAAATGATGGTAATAGGTGGTGGTGTTGATAGGGAAGTACGGTAGAGGTTGGGTAGCGCACGTCCGAAAGACTAAGCAATCGGCTGCTCGGCTAAAAGCCGGTAGATAGATTGTTCAAATGACGCGTTTGTTGAAAGATGGTCAGTCTTCGTGACGAGCGAGATTTCAGATGTGTGATGATGATACGGGCGTGAATAGGCGATAGGTGGCGGAGTGTACAGACGAGAAAGAAAGAAAGAAAGAAAGAAAGAAAGAAAATGAAACATAAAGAAAGAAAACTGTTTCGATTGGATTAAATAGAAAAAAAAACTATCAAAAACTTTGAAATATGAATACACTCCTGATCAAAAATTTAAGACCACTTAAAAATCTTTAAAAATAATTTTTTTTTACAGATAGATTTTAAACTCCCCCCACTTAAGGTTACCAATTCTACAATCTAAAAGGTTATGGAAACAAAAACTACATTCCAGACATTTTATTTAGAAATTTACATTTTTATAAAATGAGGCGATTTACGCATGATCCAAATTATAAGACTAGGTGTATAAATTGTTAGATCTATGGTAATTCCAATGTTTTTAGTTCAGTTAGAGATTAGCAATCACTGCGTAAAGGTGTTACCATGCCTAAAGCAACCAAACTTACCAAAGTTGAGCGTTCTCGAATTCTATAATTCCATAAGCAAGGTTTGTCACAGCGGGCGATCACAGCTAAGGTAAATCGCAGTAAAACTGTGATTTGCAACTTTCTAAAGAACAGTGAGAATTATGGAAAAGCAAAATCCTCTGGTAGGTCGCAAAAAAATTCTCCTGCATTGAGTAAGAGAATAAGACGGGTTGTTATGAAAGAGTGGGGACTTTCTTCTAGTCAAATTAAGGCAGTCACAGATGCTGATTGCAGCCCCGTAACCATCAGATGACACTTACGACAAAAAGGCGTGGTAAATAAAAAGCGTAAACAAATTCCTCGACTGCTTCCACGTCACAAGGTGGACCGCTTAAAGTTTGGTTGTGAATACCAAACATGGGACGTTGAGAAGTGGAAGAAAGTCCTGTTTTCTGATGAGAAAAAATGCAATCTAGATGGTCCTGATGGCTTCCAACAATATTGGCATAACAAAAACATGCCTCCTGAAATTTTCTCAACACGTCATAGTGGTGGAGGGTCCCTAATGATATGGGGTGCTTTTTCTTACAAAGAGACGATGGAGCTCCAGGTGATGCAGGGTTGTCAAACAGTGGCTGGTTATGTTAGCATGCTACAAAAAGCATCATTGATGATGGAGGACCATCGTTTGTGTGTGGATGGATGGTTATTCCAACAGAATAATGCTGCAATCCACGCTGCAAGACGGACCTTGACCTTTCTACAAGAAAATGGAGTCTATCTCTTGGGACATTCTTCATGCTCACCAGACTTGAATCCAATTGAAAATGTTTGAGAATGGATGACAAGATATGTTTATCGAAATGGCAAACAATATTCAACAAAAAATTAACTTCGTGAAGCCATCTTCAGAAGCTGGAGCAACATCCCCTGCACCTTAATGGAAACGCTTATTTCTAGCATGCCCGACAGAATTTTTGAAGTCATCAAAAGCAGTGGAGGTAGAACTCATTATTAAATTTGGTTGTGGAATATTTTCATACACTTTTTGTACAATTTCGTAGAATCTTTGTCTCTGGTCTTATAATTTTGATCATGTGTAAATCGCCTCATTTTATAAAAATGTAAATTTCTAAATAAAATGTTTGGAATATATCTTTTTTTTTCATAACCTTTTAGATTGTAGTATTGGTAACCTTCAGTGGTAGGAGTTTAAAATCTATCCATAAATAAAATATTTTTTAAAAAGAGTTTTTAAGTGGTCTTAATCAGGAGTGTATGTGCTGTGTTCATTCAGGACGTAGGCGACCATAACACTCCACATATTCCTGTTTCTTCTAGCTCTTAATACATTTTGTCTTGGTATTTCTTCTAGCTCTTAATACATTTTGTCTTGGTATTTCTTCTAGCTCATAATACATTTTGTCTTGGTATTTCTTCTAGCTCTTAATACATTTTGTCTTGGTATTTCTTCTAGCTCTTAATACATTTTGTCTTGGTATTTCTCCTAAACGCTGATCTGCCATCCGTTTGCCATCAATATCAAGTACGTCATACACTGTTTTCCACGTCTTTCTTTCCCTCTATCCACCCTGAAAGTATCAGACTCTCCAAGCCCTCCTTCCTCATTATGTGTCCAAGAAATTTTAATTTTCTGTCCCTGATATTAAGTATAAGTTCCCTTATATTTTATTCTCGTCGCTGCTCACATGTTCGATCCATGGTATCCTCAGTATCCTTCTGTAGAAACCATATACCTGTTACTTCGAGTATCGCCTTCATCTGTAAGGAAATTGTTCAACATTTGTTGCAATGTAGGAGGACATATCTTACATAACAGTTCAGTACTCTTTTATTTGTTTCTATCGAAATTTTCCTGTCAATACACTACTCAGCTTTTTGAATGCGTCCTTCGCCATCCCAATAGGCCTTCAGATCTTAATGTTGTACTTTCAGTCCTCTGAGAAAACACTTCTCACTTATTTGTATTTCTATAACCGCTTCAATATCCTCGACCTGTAGTTTGCATCTAGGGCTCCTCTTTTTGCTGATGATTATGCATTAAGTTTTCGTGTAGTTTATGTTTAGTTCTTTCGTCTCGATTTCCATCGCTACTTTCTGTAGGTCATGTAGTTTCCTTACCATGTCTGCTATCAGCACTGTGTCATCATGCGTATCTTACTTTAATAAATGTATATAGATATCTAGAAATGAATAACAGACAGCAGACTGCAGTTGATTATTATTATTATTATCGTTTATTGGTACAGAATGTTTAGGCTATACTTACCATTTTTTATGTAGATTCTTTAGGCTATACTTATTTTCGTTTTGTAATGTAGATTCTTTAGGCTATACTTACCATTTTTGATGTAGATTCTTTAGGCTATACTTACCATTTTTGATGTAGATTTATTAGGCTATTCTTACCATTTTTGATGTAGACTTTTTAGGCTATACTTACCATTTTTGATGTAGATTTTTTAGGCTATACTTACCATTTTTTATGTAGATTCTTTAGGCTATACTTACCATTTTTGATGTAGATTCTTTAGGCTATACTTACCATTTTTGATGTAGATTTTTTAGGCTATACTTACCATTTTTGATGTAGATTTTTTAGGCTATACTTACCATTTTTGATGTAGATTCTTTAGGCTATACTTACCATTTTTGATATAGATTCTTTAGGCTATACTTACCATTTTTGATGTAGATTTTTAGGCTATTCTTACCATTTTTGATGTAGATGCTTTAGGCTATACTTACCATTTTTTATGTAGATTTTTTAGGCTATACTTACCATTTTTGATGAAGATTCTTTAGGCTATACGTAGCATTTTTGATGTAGATTCTTTAGGCTATACTTACCATTTTTTATGTAGATTTTTTAGGCTCTTCTTACCATTTTTGATGTAGATTCTTTAGGCTATACTTACCATTTTTGATGTAGATTTTTGAGGCTATACTTACCATTTTTGATGTAGATTCTTTAGGCTATACTTACCATTTTTGATGTAGATTCTTTAGGCTATACTTACCATTTTTGATGTAGATTTTTTAGGCTATACTTACCATTTTTGATGTAGATTTTTTAGGCTATTCTTACCATTTTTGATGTAGATTCTTTAGGCTATACTTACCATTTTTGATGTAGATTCTTTAGGCTATACTTACCATTTTGATGTAGATTCTTTAGGCTATTCTTACCATTTTTGATGTAGATTCTTTAGGCTATACTTACCATTTTTATGTAGATTCTTTAGGCTATACTTACGATTTTTGATGTAGATTCTTTAAGCTATTCTTACCATTTTTGATGTAGATTCTTTAGTCTATACTTACCATTTTCGATGTAGATTCTTTAGGCTATTCTTACCATTTTTGATGTAGATTCTTTAGGCTATACTTATTTTCGTTTTGTAATGTAGATTCTTTAGGCTATACTTACCATGTTTGATGTAGATTCTTTAGGCTATTCTTACCATTTTTGATGTAGATTCTTTAGGCTATACTTACCATTTTTGATGTAGATTCTTTAGGCTATTCTTACCATTTTTGATGTAGATTCTTTAGGCTATACTTACCATTTTTGATGTAGATTTATTAGGCTATACTTACCATTTTTGATGTAGATTCTTTAGGCTATACTTACCATTTTTTATGTAAATTCTTCAGGCTATAATTACCATTTTTGATGTAGATTCTGAAGGCTATACTTACCATTTTTGATGTAGATTCTTTAGGCTATACTTACCATTTTTGATGTAGATTCTTTAGGCTATACTTACCATTTTTGATGTAGATTCTTTAGGTTATTCTTACCATTTTTGATGTAGATTCTTTAGGCTATACTTACCATTTTTGATGTAGATTTATTAGGCTATACTTACCATTTTTGATGTAGATTTTTAGGCTATACTTACCATTTTTTATGTAGATTCTTTAGGCTATACTTACCATTTTTGATGTAGATTCTTTAGGCTATACTTAACATTTTTGATGTAGATTCTTTAGGCTATTCTTACCATTTTTGATGTAGATTCTTTAGGCTATACTTACCATTTTTGATGTAGATTTATTAGGCTATACTTACCATTTTTTATGTAGATTCTTTAGGCTATACTTACCATTTTTGATGTAGATTCTTTAAACTATTCTTACCATTTTCGATGTAGATTCTATAGGCTATACTTACCATTTTTGATGTAGATTTTTAGGCTATTCTTACCAGTTTTGATGTAGATTCTTTAGGCTATATTTATTTTCGTTTTGTATTGTAGATTCTTTAGGCTATACTTACCATTTTTGATGTAGATTCTTTAGGCTATACTTACCATTTTTGATGTAGATTCTTTAGGCTATACTTACCATTTTTGATGTAGATTCTTTAGGCTATACCATTTTTGATGTAGATTCTTTAGGCTATTCTTACCATTTTTGATGTAGATTCTTTAGGCTAAACTTACCATTTTTGATGTAGATTTATTAGGCTATACTTACCATTTTTGATGTGGATTTTTAGGCTATACTTACCATTTTTGATGTAGATTCTTTAGGCTATACTTACCATTTTTGATGTAGATACTTTAGGCTATACTTACTATTTTTGATGTAGATTCTTTAGGCTATACTTACCATTTTTGATGTAGATTCTTTAGGCTATTCTTACCATTTTTGATGTAGATTCTTTAGGCTATACTTACCAAATTTGATGTAGGTTCTTTAGGCTATACTTACCATTTTTGATGTAGATTCTTTAGGCTATACTTACCATTTTTGATGTAGATTCTTTAGGCTATTCTTACCATTTTTGATGTAGATTCTTTAGGCTATACTTACCATTTTTGATGTAGATTCTTTAGGCTATACTTACCATTTTTTATGTAGATTCTTTAGGCTAAACTTACCATTTTTGATGTAGATTCTTTAAACTTTTCTTACCATTTTTGATGTAGATTCTTTAGCCTATACTTACCATTTTTGATGTAGATTCTTTAGGCTATTCTTACCATTTTTGATGTAGATTCTTTAGGCTATACTTACCATTTTTGATGTAGATTTTTTAGGCTATTCTTACCATTTTTGATTTAGATTCTTTAGGCTATACTTACCATTTTTGATGTAGATTCTTTAGGCTATACTTACCATTTTTGATGTAGATTCTTTAGGCTATACTTACCATTTTTGATGTAGATTCTTTAGGCTATACTTACCATTTTTGATGTAGATTCTTTAGTCTATACTTACCATTTTTGCTGTAGATTCTTTAGGCTATTCTTACCATTTTTGATGTAGATTCTTTAGGCTATACTTATTTTCGATTTCTAATGTAGATTCTTTAGGCTATACTTACCATGTTTGATGTAGATTCTTTAGGCTATTCTTACCATTTTTGATGTAGATTCTTTAGGCTATACTTACCATTTTTGATGTAGATTCTTTAGGCTATACTTACCATTTTTGATGTAGATTCTTTAGGCTATACTTACCATTTTTGATGTAAATTTATTAGGCTATACTTACCATTTTTGATGTAGATTTTTAGGCTATACTTACCATTTTTGATGTAGATTCTTTAGGCTATACTTACCATTTTTGATGTAGATTCTTAAGGCTATTCTTACCATTTTTGATGTAGATTCTTTAGGCTATACTTACCATTTTTTATGTAGATTCTTTAGGCTATTCTTACCATTTTTGATGTAGATTCTTTAGGCTATACTTACCATTTTTGATGTAGATTTATTAGGCTATACTTACCATTTTTGATGTAGATTCTTTAGGCTATACTTACGATTTTTTATGTAAATTCTTTAGGCTATACTTACCATTTTTGATGTAGATTCTTTAGGCTATACTTACCATTTTTGATGTAGATTTTTAGGCTATAATTACCATTTTTGATGTAGATTCTTTAGGCTATTCTTACCATATTTGATGTAGATTCTTTAGGCTATACTTACCATTTTTGATGTAGATTCTTTAGGCTATACTTACCATTTTTGATGTAGATTTATTAGGCTATACTTACCATTTTTGATGTAGATTTTTAGGCTATACTTACCATTTTTTATGTATTTTCTTTAGGCTATACTTACCATTTTTGATGTAGATTCTTTAGGCTATACTTACCATTTTTGATGTAGAATATTTAGGCTATACTTACCATTTTTGATGTAGATTCTTTAGGCTATTCTTACCATTTTTGATGTAGATTCTTTAGGCTATACTTACCATTTTTGATGTAGATTTATTAGGCTATACTTACCATTTTTGATGTAGATTTTTAGGCTATACTTACCATTTTTGATGTAGATTTTTTAGGCTATTCTTACCATTTTTGATTTAGATTCTTTAGGCTATACTTACCATTTTTGATGTAGATTCTTTAGGCTATACTTACCATTTTTGATGTAGATTCTTTAGGCTATACTTACCATTTTTGATGTAGATTTTTTAGGCTATTCTTACCATTTTTGATTTAGATTCTTTAGGCTATACTTACCATTTTTGATGTAGATTCTTTAGGCTATACTTACCATTTTTGATGTAGATTCTTTAGGCTATACTTACCATTTTTGATGTAGATTCTTTAGGCTATACTTACCATTTTTGATGTAGATTCTTTAGGCTATACTTACCATTTTTGATTTAGATTCTTTAGGCTATACTTACCATTTTTTATGTAGATTCTTTAGGCTATTCTTACCATTTTTGATGTAGATTCTTTAGGCTATACTTACCATTTTTGATGTACATTCTTTAGGCTATACTTACCATTTATGATTTAGATTCTTCAGGCTATACTTACCATTTTTGATGTAGATTCTTTAGGCTATACTTACTATTTTTGATGTAGATTTATTAGGCTATACTTACCATTTTTGATGTAGATTTTTAGGCTATACTTACCATTTTTGATGTAGATTCTTTAGGCTATACTTACCATTTTTCATGTAGATTCTTTAGGCTATACATACCATTTTTGATGTAGATTCTTTAGGCTATACTTACCATTTTTGATGTAGATTCTTTAGGCTATTCTTACCATTTTTGATGTAGATTCTTTAGGATATACTTACCATTTTTGATGTAGATTCTGTAGGCTATACTTACCATATTTGATGTAGATTCTTCGGGCTATTATTAACATTTTTGATGTAGATTCTTCAGGCTATACTTACCATTTCTGATGTATATTCTTTAGGCTATTCTTACCATTTTTGATGTAGACTCTTTACGCTATACATATTTTCGTTTTGTAATGTAGATTCTTTAGGCTATACTTACCATTTTTGATGTAGATTCTTTAGGCTATTCATACCATTTTCGATGTAGATTCTTTAGGCTATACTTACCATTTGTGATGTAGATTTTTAGGCTATACTTACCATTTTTGATGTAGATTCTTTAGGCTATACTTAGCATTTTTGATGTAGATTTTTTAGGCTATACTTACCATTTTTGATGTAGATTCTTCGGGCTATTCTTAACATTTTTGATGTAGATTCTTCAGGCTATACTTACCATTTTTGATGTATATACTTTAGGCTATTCTTACCATTTTTGATGTAGATTCTTTAGGCTATACATATTTTCGTTTTGTAATGTAGATTCTTTAGGCTCTACTTACCATTTTTGATGTAGATTCTTTAGGCTATTCATACCATTTTTGATGTAGATTCTTTAGGCTATACTTACCATTTTTGATGTAGATTTTTAGGCTATACTTACCATTTTTGATGTAGATTCTTTAGGCTATACTTACCATTTTTGATGTAGATTCTTTAGGCTATACTTACCATTTTTGATGTAGATTCTTTAGGCTATACTTACCATTTTTGATGTAGATTCTTTAGGCCATTCTTACCATTTTTGATGTAGATTCTTTAGGCTATACTTACCATTTTTTATGTAGATTCTTTAGGCTATACTTACCATTTTTGATGTAGATTCTTTAGGCTATACTTACCATTTTTGATGTAGATTCTTTAGGCTATACTTACCATTTTTGATGTAGATTCTTTAGGCTATTCTTACCATTTTTGATGTAGATTTTTTAGGCTATACTTACCATTTTTGATGTAGATTTATTAGGCTATACTTACCATTTTTGATGTAGATTTTTAGGCTATACTTACCATTTTTGATGTAGATTCTTTAGGCTATACTTACCATTTTTTATGTAGATTCTTTAGGCTATACTTACCATTTTTGATGTAGATTCTTTAGGCTATTCTTACCATTTTTGATGTAGATTCTTTAGGCTATACTTACCATTTTTGATGTAGATTTTTTAGGCTATACTTACCATTTTTTATGTAGATTCTTTAGGCTATACTTACCATTTTTGATGTAGATTCTTTAGGCTATACTTACCATTTTTGATGTAGATTCTTTAGGCTATACTTACCATTTTTGATGTAGATTCTTTAGGCTATTCTTACCATTTTTGATGTAGATTCTTTAGGCTATACTTACCATTTTTGATGTAGATTCTTTAGGCTATACTTACCATTTTTGATGTAGATTCTTTAGGCTATACTTACCATTTTTGATGTAGATTTATTAGGCTATACTTACCATTTTTGATGTAGATTTTTAGGCTATACTTACCATTTTTGATGTAGATTCTTTAGGCTATTCTTACCATTTTTGATGTAGATACTTTAGGCTATACTCACTATTTTTGATGTAGATTCTTTAGGCTATACTTACCATTTTTGATGTAGATTCTTTAGGCTATTCTTACCATTTTTGATTTAGATTCTTTAGGCTATACTTACCATTTTTGATGTAGATTCTTTAGGCTATACTTACCATTTTTGATGTAGATTCTTCAGGCTATTCTGACCATTTTGATGTAGATTCTTCAGGCTATACTTACCATTTTTGATGTAGATTCTTTAGGCTATTCTTACCATTTTTTATGTAGATTCTTTAGGCTATACATATTTTCGATTTGTGATGTAGATTCTTTAGGCTATACTTACCATTTTTTATGTAGATTCTTTAGGCTATTCTTACCATTTTTGATGTAGATTCTTTAGGCTATACTTAGCATTTTTGATGTAGATTTATTAGGCTATACTTACCATTTTTGATGTAGATTTTTAGGCTATACTTACCATTTTTGATGTAGATTCTTTAGGCTATACTTACCATTTCTGATGTAGATTCTTTAGGCTATACTTACCATTTTTGATGTATATTTTTAGGCTATACTTACCATTTTTGATGTAGATTTTTTAGGCTATTCTTACCATTTTTGATGTAGATTCTTTAGGCTATACTTACCATTTTTGATGTAGATTCTTTAGGCTATACTTACCATTTTTGATGTAGATTTTTTAGGCTCTTCTTACCATTTTGGATGTAGATTCTTTAGGCTATACTTACCATTTTTGATGTAGATTTTTGAGGCTATACTTACCATTTTTGATGTAGATTCTTTAGGCTATACTTGCCATTTTTGATGTAGATTCTTTAGGCTATACTTACCATTTTTGATGTAGATTTTTTAGGCTATACTTACCATTTTTGATGTAGATTTTTTAGGCTATTCTTACCATTTTTGATGTAGATTCTTTAGGCTATACTTACCATTTTTGATGTAGATTTTTTAGGCTATACTTACCATTTTTGATGTAGATTCTTTAGGCTATTCTTACCATTTTTGATGTAGATTCTTTAGGCTATACTTACCATTTTTTATGTAGATTCTTTAGGCTATACTTACCATTTTTGATGTAGATTCTTTAAACTATTCTTACCATTTTTGATGTAGATTCTTTAGGCTATACTTACCATTTTTGATGTAGATTCTTTAAATTATTCTTACCATTTTTGATGTAGATTCTTTAGGCTATACTTACCATTTTTTATGTAGATTCTTTAGGCTATACTTACCATTTTTGATGTAGATTTTTTAGGCTATTCTTACCATTTTTGATTTAGATTCTTTAGGCTATACTTACCATTTTTGATGTAGATTCTTTAGGCTATACTTACCATTTTTGATGTAGATTCTTTAGGCTATACTTACCATTTTTGATGTAGATTCTTTAGGCTATACTTACCATTTTTGATGTAGATTCTTTAGGCTATACTTACCATTTTTGATTTAGATTCTTTAGGCTATACTTACCATTTTTGATGTAGATTCTTTAGGCTATTCTTACCATTTTTGATGTAGATTCTTTAGGCTATACTTACCATTTTTGATGTACATTCTTTAGGCTATACTTACCATTTATGATTTAGATTCTTTAGGCTATACTTACCATTTTTGATGTAGATTCTTTAGGCTATACTTACTATTTTTGATGTAGATTTATTAGGCTATACTTACCATTTTTGATGTAGATTTTTAGGCTATACTTACCATTTTTGATGTAGATTCTTTAGGCTATACTTACCATTTTTCATGTAGATTCTTTAGGCTATACATACCATTTTTGATGTAGATTCTTTAGGCTATACTTACCATTTTTGATGTAGATTCTTTAGGCTATTCTTACCATTTTTGATGTAGATTCTTTAGGATATACTTACCATTTTTGATGTAGATTCTGTAGGCTATACTTACCATATTTGATGTAGATTCTTCGGGCTATTATTAACATTTTTGATGTAGATTCTTCAGGCTATACTTACCATTTCTGATGTATATTCTTTAGGCTATTCTTACCATTTTTGATGTAGACTCTTTACGCTATACATATTTTCGTTTTGTAATGTAGATTCTTTAGGCTATACTTACCATTTTTGATGTAGATTCTTTAGGCTATTCTTACCATTTTTGATGTAGATTCTTTAGGCTATACTTACGATTTTTGATGTAGATTCTTTAGGCTATACTTACCATTTTTTATGTAGATTCTTTAGGCTATACTTACCATTTTTGATGTAGATTCTTTAGGCTATACTTACCATTTTTTATGTAGATTCTTTAGGCTATACTTACCATTTTTGATGTAGATTCTTTAGGCTATACTTACCATTTTTGATGTAGATTTTTTAGGCTATACTTACCATTTTTGATGTAGTTTCTTTAGGTTATACTTACCATTTTTGATGTAGATTTTTTAGGCTATACTTACCCTTTTTGATGTAGATTTTTTAGGCTATACTTAACATTTTTGATGTAGATTCTTTAGGCTATACTTACCATTTTTGATTTAGATTCTTTAGGCCATACTTACCATTTTTGATGTCGATTCTGTAGGCTATACTTACCATTTTTGATGTAGATGCTTTAGGCTATACTTACCATTTTTGATGTAGATTTTTTAGGCTATTCTTACCATTTTTGATGTAGATTATTTAGGCTATTCTTACCATTTTTGATGTAGATTTTTTAGGCTATACTTACCTTTTTTGATGTAGATTTTTTAGGCTATGCTTACCATTTTTGATGTAGATTCTTTAGGCTATACTTACCATTTTTATGTAGATTCTTTAGGCTATACTTACTATTTTTGTTGTAGATTTTTTAGGCTATTCTTACCATTTTTGATGTAGATTCTTTAGGCTATACTTACCATTTTTGATGTAGATTCTTTAGGCTATACTTACCATTTTTGATGTAGATTCTTTAGGCTATACTTACCATTTTTGATGTAGATTCTTTAGGCTATACTTACAATTTTTGATGTAGATTCTTTAGGCTATACTTACCATTTTTGATGTAGATTCTTTAGGCTATACTTACCATTTTTGATGTAGATTTTTTAGGCTATTCTTACCATTTTTGATGTAGATTCTTTAGGCTATACTTACCATTTTTGATGTAGATTTTTTAGGCTATTCTTACCATTTTTGATGTCGATTCTGTAGGCTATACTTACCATTTTTGATGTAGATTTTTTAGGCTATTCTTACCATTTTTGATGTAGATTCTTTAGGCTATACTTACCATTTTTGATGTAGATTTTTTAGGCTATTCTTACCATTTTTGATGTAGATTCTTTAGGCTATACTTACCATTTTTTTTGTAGATTCTTTAGGCTATACTTACTATTTTTGTTGTAGATTTTTTAGGCTATTCTTACCATTTTTGATGTAGATTCTTTAGGCTATACTTACCATTTTTGATGTAGTTTTTTAGGCTATACTTACCATTTTTGATGTAGATTCTTTAGGCTATACTTACCATTTTTGATGTAGATTCTTTAGGCTATACTTACAATTTTTGATGTAGATTCTTTAGGCTATACTTACCATTTTTGATGTAGATTCTTTAGGCTATACTTACCATTTTTGATGTAGATTTTTTAGGCTATTCTTACCATTTTTGATGTAGATTCTTTAGGCTATACTTACCATTTTTGATGTAGATTTTTTAGGCTATTCTTACCATTTTTGATGTCGATTCTGTAGGCTATACTTACCATTTTTGATGTAGATTTTTTAGGCTATTCTTACCATTTTTGATGTAGATTCTTTAGGCTATACTTACCATTTTTGATGTAGATTTTTTAGGCTATTCTTACCATTTTTGATGTAGATTCTTTAGGCTATACTTACCATTTTTTTTGTAGATTCTTTAGGCTATACTTACTATTTTTGTTGTAGATTTTTTAGGCTATTCTTACCATTTTTTATGTAGATTCTTTAGGCTATACTTACCATTTTTGATGTAGTTTTTTAGGCTATACTTACCATTTTTGATGTAGATTCTTTAGGCTATACTTACCATTTTTGATGTAGATTCTTTAGGCTATACTTACCATTTTTGATGTAGATTTTTTAGGCTATTCTTACCATTTTTGATGTAGATTCTTTAGGCTATACTTACCATTTTTGATGTAGATTCTTTAGGCTATACTTACCATTTTTGATGTAGATTCTTTAGGCTATTCTTACCATTTTTTATGTAGATTCTTTATGCTATACTTATTTTCGTTTTGTAATGTAGATTCTTTAGGCTATACTTACCATTTTTGATGTAGATTCTTTAGGCTATACTTACCATTTTTGATGTAGATTCTTTAGGCTATACTTACCATTTTTGATGTAGATTCTTTAGGCTATACTTACCATTTTTGATGTAGATTCTTTAGGCTATACTTACCATTTTTGATGTAGATTCTTTAGGCTATACTTACCATTTTTGATGTAGATTCTTTAGGCTATACTTACAATTTTTGATGTAGATTCTTTAGGCTATACTTACCATTTTTGATGTAGATTCTTTAGGCTATACTTACCATTTTTGATGTAGATTCTTTAGGCTATACTTACCATTTTTGATGTAGATTTTTTAGGCTATTCTTACCATTTTTGATGTAGATTCTTTAGGCTATACTTACCATTTTTGATGTCGATTCTGTAGGCTATACTTACCATTTTTGATGTAGATTTTTTAGGCTATTCTTACCATTTTTGATGTAGATTCTTTAGGCTATACTTACCATTTTTGATGTAGATTTTTTAGGCTATTCTTACCATTTTTGATGTAGATTCTTTAGGCTATACTTACCATTTTTGATGTAGATTCTTTAGGCTATTCTTACCATTTTTGATGTAGATTCTTTAGGCTATACTTACCATTTTTGATGTAGATTCTTTAGGCTATTCTTACCATTTTTGTTGTAGATTCTTTAGGCTATTCTTACCATTTTTGATGTAGATTCTTTAGGCTATAATTATTATCGTTTTCTTTGTGTATATGTTTTAAATAAACATATTTTATAAAAGTGGTAAACTGCCTTGATGTAACACTAGACTTAGTAAATGATTCTTATCATCCATACATAAAACCTAACGAATATCCACTCAAAGTTTAAATCACCCCACAAGTATAATCAAACATACCTTTCTCCAAAAAATATAGAATTAGTAAAAAACTCTTCTTGTGAAGAAGTAATTTATAAACATAAAGGGTTTCAAAACAATGACCTAAAGAACAATGCCTACAATAACCAGAATATCGAATACATAAAAAATATAACTATATCAGTAAAAACAGAAATAAAAATTATGATATTCTTCCACTTTTAACCAAATGATTAGCACCAAGTTAGGGCTGAAGTTCCTCAATTTAATTCAGAAACTTTTCCTTAATAATAATTCTCTAAGTAAAATTTTTAATAAAAATACCTTTGAATTAAGTTATAGCTGTACAAATAATCTAGAAAACGTCATTAAAATGATAACAAAATATTAAATCAACAAATAGACCAAAGTAACAAAAACTATCCAAATAATAAAGATGACAATAATACAAACTTCTGTAATTGTCGAAATCCTAACTATTGCCCACTGGAAATTAGGGGTCTAACAAATTCTACCATGTATTCGTGTCATATAACATCAAATGAAAACCCAACTATTAAAAAGTTTACATTGCAGTTGTATTCCTTGCATTCACTTACGCACAAATACTCTTGGAATAGGTATTAATTCATCTCTTCCCTCCAGTTACGGATTAAATAATAGGGCAGACTGGTTTCTATAGCCTTGTCTGAAAACTAGTCTACCGCAGAAAGCAACTACTGCAGGATTATCTTCTGCCCAGACAGTCTTGTCACTTTCGAGACATGATCGCCCAAAGCTTGTATCCTGTATGGCACTTAACTGACTGAATTTCTTGTCCCAGTGCAGCACTAACTCCTCAAGGTATTTGATGTAGGCTTCCATGTTGAGTATGAGACCATCACCAACAAATTCGGGGGTTATTTCTTGTCATTATGATCAGTGTGGGCTTTTTCAGGACACCATATCTCTTTAGACTCATTCACCTCTTTCCGAATCCTATGCACTGTTCTCAGCCAAACACTCTGAAATGTTCCTATTAGAGCTTCCGATGCGAATCTTAACCATTACAGGGTGACATTTAAAAAACAAAAGAGTAATTTGCGTCATGGTGTTCTTTTCTCACAGAGAGTGAGCCAACTATACTGTGCAGACGACAACATCAGAAACAATAAACGCGCATGCGCGAAATTAGAAACCTAAAATGGTGGCAATGTATCCTCGCACCCTGTATATGATAGAAATATAACTTTAAGAAATTCTGTATTTATGGGTTAAAGTGCACAATATCAGGGATAGAGCGTATGTGAATATAAAAGTGTACATTAACGTCAACACCGAACAGCGACACATTTTCATGCTTAAACGCGATCTTCTGGCCACACACACACACACACACACACACACACACACACACACACACATATATATATATATATATATATATATATATATATATGTCAACACAAAATAAAATCGTCGCTGATGGTGGATTTTATAATATTTCAGTTTGAACGACCTCTCTGAAGATGGCTCATGTGAGCCGAAAGTTTAGAAGAAAACTAATAAATAATTATCCAAATGTTGGAGAATTTTTGTCTTTATTTTCGACTGAAATTAAAGCAAAAATACGACGTTTCCAACGGCTCATGATTAAACATAATAGACATTCATTGTTTCTTATATCTAACAGCATATGTTTAGAAAATTTATATATATATATATATATATATATATATATATATATATAAGAGTTATTTTTAGAGAAATTTTCGGTGAAACACGCGAAAACAGGGAATAACTTTATGAATGGAGCATCTGTTCAAATTACTCAAACGTTTGGGTAGTCCCTTACATACATATATATATATATATATATATATATATATATATATATATATATATATATATATATATTTTAATTCAGATACTTCAATCCAAGGGAAAAATGGGGATCTTCATATCGAAATGGCCATACAACATCTTTGAATTAATCCTTTTTTAATATATATATATATATATATATATATATATAGGTACCTCCAATAAATCGCTGAAAAAAAAACAGCATAATATGAAAAAAAAGTCCCAACTTAATAAAAAGAAACTTTTTCCATGAAAATGTTTATGTTATTATTAAGAGAAAAAATCAAAGTATTTATAAATTATTTTTAAAAGAATTTTAATTATTTCTAACACATTCGAAATTTTGGTAAAAATCTTGTTTTTATTTTCGTTAGCGGGGAGGACAAATTGTTACGAGATTTTCCAATAAAAAAGGAATATTACATAACTCACTTTTATTTCCTTTGAGAAACACATTAATTTAGAAATTCTTGCAAAATTCAAATAAATGTTGGATTTTAATGAAACGTTCCGGACTTATTCACAAATGAATGAATTTTTTGAAAATCATTATTTTTAAAAAATATTGGCAAAAATATTTATTTTTTACATTTGTTATCCCCCGCCTCCGCGTAAATTCATGAAATTTCAAGAAATTAAATTCTGTCGGTAAAACTGCTTTATTAGTTAAACTCAGGACTCATTAGTGAATGAAAATCATGTATCATTTTTTAAAACCATTTAGCCCCTTTTACCGAAAATTTGCTACGAATAGTTAAATAAAAAATGCAATAAAACTATGACATTATTTAATTTGATAGGCTTTTAATTGCTTTAATAAATAATATTGATTTTTGACATTATAGTATGAAGAACAATATTTTTTCGATTAAAAATGAAATTTTACAACAATTGTTTTCATTTTTGTTTTTTGATTTTAAATATAATAATTCATAAAGTTTCAAAATATTTTTAAAAACATATTTTCAAAATTTTCGACGTTATGTTGGTAGGTTATAAAGTGAAGATTATATTTACTAATCGAAAACTGAAAAATTTAATACAAATCATCTAGCCACAGTATTCTTAAAACAATTTTTAATTTTTTTTTTTATATATATAATTGAAGTTTTTTGTGTGTGGTAATTTTTATGTGTACATTAAAAAATTATGAGTTTACAAATGTGTCGATCGCTCAAAAATGGCCGAAAAATTCAAACAATTAAATAAAATCTCAAAATTTTATATTCCAATCAATATAATCTGTTTGAATTTTGCTTATAGGAAATAGTAAATTTTATTATCTAGCTTAAAATTAAGACTAAGATAAAAGTTTAAAAACAACTTATATATTTTTTTAAAATTCAGTTTAAAAATTAGGTATAGAAAATGACTGAAGGTACCCCCCCCACACACACACACATACATATATATATATATATATATATATATATATATATATATATATATGGCCTGGGAATTGCGTCACTCGATACTGGTAGCACTTTTAACCCCAAATAAAGTGTTAAATGTTTTTTTTTTGTTTTTGTTTTTGTTTTTAAAAGACGCCAACTCGAATTCTAAGTACATTCCTTTCGAAGGACTTAGAATAAACGCTACTACTAGCATTGCAAGACTAGATGTTAAATAATCATGAAAAGAAATTAACAATAAAAGTAATACGTTAATTATTACCTCCACTTTAACAATGAAACTTTCAGGGATGATTGTCCTCATGCCTGGCCCGGACTGATTAGATTTTGGGTTCGATCCGGTACGAAATGAAGTTTCTGGGTTATTTTTCCGGTTTTATCGTTAAATTTAATTTTTGCCTTTCAAATGCCAAATACTAAATTACCTCCTCTGGGTCATTAAATAATGATTTACCTTCCTGGTTTCATTTTAAGTGTACACCTAATTTTGAGAGCAGGAGAGTTAATTGTTTGTCTTTTTACTTTTGAGACCGTCAAGTTTATTGTAGTTATTCATTCTCATTTAATAATCATCACTTACAAATCATCTCTCGCTAATCCCTTACTAATCGCTGAGATGATGTTAGTATTGCTTTGGCGGAGGTTTGCAATCTTTGACTGCTCTTTCTAGTTATTATTATGTCATTTTTTATCATAATTCGATTTCTGCTATGGTTGTACTACCTACCAAGTCAGCGGAAAAACCTAAGGCAGATCGTAGTGAGTTGTTATGGCTCAATTTCATGTTTTTTTTATCTCTCATAACATCCCTAGCGTTACATAGACAAAGTTCTCCTTAGTGTGTGGGATGTACTTAACAAGACAATTTTTTGTATATCTCTTAAGCTGGGGTTTCCAGGGATTCTTTCAATGTGTTGTTTTGTTCCATTTTTTATCATTCCAAGTGCACCCACTATCACTGGTACGATACTTGTTTTCAATTTCCACATTTTTTTATATTAATTTTTTCTTTAAATTTTGGTAGTTTTACAAATTCCTTGGTTGCTATGTTACAATCCGCTGGACAAGCCATATCAATTAATAGGTAAGTTTTTCTTTTTTGTTTTTAACAATAATGTCCAGCCTATTTGCTTCAATTTTCCTGTGTAGATGGTGCAATCCCATAGAATGGTGACATCTATTTCTATAACTCGTTCTGAGTGGTGTTCATGTCAGTGTTTGTTTACATATTTTCCTTGGTTTCTGTTAGGGCGCCGCTCCTATTTGAATACAAATGGACTGTTCCCATGGCTATGTATAGCAAGGGTGGATTCTCTACAAGGGAGTCGTAGAGAATCCACCATTGCTATATATAGCCATGGGAACAGTCCATTTGTAGTCAAATAGGAGCGGCGCCCTAACAGTTTCACATTGTCCAGTGTAAATACTGCTCCACTCTATCGTGACTATTTTTATATTCATTTGGGGCAAGTACAGAACTTTCTAAAATTAGATAGTCTATTGTTAAGTTGGCTGGTTAATTCTATCACTGATATGCAAAATAATAAGGGGAACAAAAAATAACCTTGAAATATACCTCTGTTGATGTTTATTTCACCAGACTTATAGGTTCCATTTATATGATTGAGGTAAAGTTGTTTTCATATCAACATACATTGTTTAATGATATTTATGATAAAGGATGATACCATGTTCATATTTAAAAACTTTAAGATCAAGGAATGTGGTAAACTATCGAGTGGCTTATCTATCCAGGCAGTAAGATTTTTCTTTGCATTGAAGGAGTTTTCCAAGATCATCATATTAATAAGTAATTAGTCTTTGTTCAAGCGGTAGTGTTTCATTTCTTTCAAGAAGAAATTTGCTAAAATAGATGTCAATAGTTTATATGCTGTGGGAAGACATGTAATTGGTCTGTAGTTTTTCGGGTTATTTGTGTCACTATTCTTAAGTAGAAGAAAGGTAATTCCTTTTCTCATCCACGCCGGAATGATAGTGGGGTCGTTAATCATTTCTTGAAGCTAGTATTTTGTGCTGTGTTTAAATAATATAGCCAACAGTTAGTAATTTTATCTATTCGTATCCTCTTCTGTGATTCCAGCCCATGTTTGTTCTGGTTTATTTTTCATTTGTTCTATCTCTTGTGCAATCCAGTCTGCTTCTTTGTTATGTCCTTTAGGGCAAGCCCATATTTTTTCCGAGACTGTATAACTTCTTCTATTTTATGGGGGACTGTAACTTCAATTCTTTTTTTACCTATTTCTCAGTAAAATTTCTTTGCGTCGGTTTGAAAGATCTTGTTCTGTCTGCAGTATCTTGTTCTTTTCTTATAGCGTCTTATTCTTGGAGCTTTCAGTTGCATTGTTAGCTTTATTTTTTCCTTAGTTGATAGGACTTCATTTTCATTTCTAATATTGTATTTTCTTTCGACTCTTCTGCCTTTTCTAGTTCTTACATTTATTCCTCTTGCCAGTTCATCGAGTTCTGAGAAATCACTTCTAAGTTGTTCGATTTTCTTTTCTAATTTTCTTTTCCAAGATTTCCTTTTCTATTTTTCATGTCTGTGAGACTGCCTTTTTTAAATTTGATGTTCAATTGTTTTGTTGCTGCTATTGCTGATGCATATATTGCTTCACTGAGATTTATATGAGTGTCTTCTTCATCCAGAATTTATTTGAGTGTTGCATTGTAGAGCTTAATAGTTTCGAGGTTATGCTTTTTTGCTTGTAATTTTGGAAGTTGTTCTCGTTCCTCCATTGTAATATTTTGTATCTGACTTGTATGGCTCTTGATTTCTTCCTTGTCTTCTTTTATACTCTTCTTGTTTTCCGTAAAATAATTCTGTTCAATGTGTTTTGAACTCGATTAATTGCCGTCTTGTAACTGATTTAGATCTTACTTTTCCAACACTTCTAATCTTTCAGCATGATCTTCACGGTTTCTTTATTATGACCTGTGGCTTGTGTGATGTTACTACTTTTTTCTGATTCCGGTTCTCTTTCATGTTTTGTTGATTCGTCTATTCTGGTTGCAATTCTTTTAATCTTATTAATTTCAGCCTCTGTCAATCGGTTATTTCGCATGATGTACCTTCGTATATTGGCTAATTTATTTTTGTCAATGTACTTTCTATTTGTCCAACCTTTTCTTGCCAGATATCATATATTTGGTGAGTAATGTTTTTTGAGGATTGAGTAATGCTTCATGAAATGCAATCATAACGACTTTATACTCCTTACGAGACCATTTTATTTTTCTTTCTTTAAATGTACGGTTATGGATCTAGCTGGAGAATTTGGAGGGCAATCATTAGGATTTTCCTGGTTGTGGGAACCTGAAGATTCATTCTTTGTGTAGGAGTTTGTTCCTATGGCAGATTTTTCAACCTCAGATAGGTTCCCTATTGAAGGACGAGCTCTATATCTATCTGCTGGAAGAGCCATACCAGAGTTTTTATTTCTATTTGTAATTATAATATTACTCCCACGAGTGATGTACGTCTCCAAAACTTCACCTAATGTTGCGCGGCACGTTGGGTAACGGTTTTACAATCAGGGTTCCGAAGCCTGTAGGGGATCGTTTGCAACCTCATAACGCAGTAGCCATTAACTCCTCGGCACGATTAACACGTTGAGTTGCGGGTTGTTCTTCAGAGTTTTCCTTCTCCTAAATGAGTTGCAAAGTGACAGTAGACAGAGACGCGATTGGAATTCAAAGAGAAATACGCTGGTTAAAAAAAAAGAAAAAAAAGAAAAAAAATTGGAAGAAACAGCCGATCAACAAAACAAAACATCACTACAGTAGAGTAGTCAGTTAGTTGAAGTGCCATACGTGATACACGCTTGGGCGATCATGTCTCGAAAGAGACATGACTGACTGGGCAGAAGATTATCCCGCAGTAGGGTGCCATTGCTTTCTGCGGTAGACTGGTTGCCGACCAAGGCTATAGAATCCAATCTGTCCTGCTATTTAACCCATAACTGGAAGGAAGAGACGGATTAATACCTTTCCCAAGGGTATTTGCGCGTAAGTGAATACAATGGATTCAACTGGAATTCGAACTCGGCTACTGTATCCACTGTACCACAACGCACATCCTACAGTAGAGTAGAGTGTTATGTTAAAAAAGAGAGAGAAAGAGAAATATAGTGATGGTAATTTTTTTCCTTTCCTTTTCTTCTCTCTTTTTTTCCTTTTTTACTCTTGATCAGATGAGTTGTTAAAAAAAAAAGAAAAAGGTTGTGTTATCATCACTAGTCCTTGCAAAGAAAATAATTGTTAAATAAACAAAATTAACAGAAAAAAAATGTATTATTATTATTATGTCATTTTTCATCATATTTCGATTTCTGCTTTGGTCTCACTACCAACCAAGTCTGCGGGGAGACCTAAGGCAGGTAGTGGCGTGTTGTTATGGCTCCATTTCATGTTTTTCTATCTTCCCTATCATCCTCAGCATTACATAGATAAAGTTTTCCTTCGTGTGTGGGCTGTACTTAATAAGACAATTTTTTGTATAACTCTTAAGCTGGGGTTTCCAGGGATTCTTTCAATGTGTTGTTTTGTTCCATTTTTTATCATTCCAAGTGCACCTACTATCACTGGCACAACTCTTGTTTTCAATTTCCACATTTTTTCTATTTCAATTTCCAGGTCTTTATATTTTGACAGTTTTTCAAATCCTTGATTGCTATGTTACAATCCGCTGGACAAGCCATATCAATTAATAGACAAGTTTTCTCCTTCTGGTTTTTAACAATAATGTCTGGCCTGTTTGCTTCAATTTTTATTATTATTATTATTATTATTATTATTATTATTATTATTATTTTATAATGATAAAGCCCTTCAGGCAGATAAGGTCCCTATGGCCCGAAATGAGCAAGTAAATTGGTTTTGAAAAAGACATCAATTTTTTAGAGGATTCTTTATAGTCCAGAGACCGGTTCGAAACATTTGGCCATAGTGCATGAATATAATTAATGACAGCGACGTTGGAAACGAAGTCACGCATTCAAATGAGATCTGCTGAAAAAGACTGCGGACTTTTGTTCGAACCCAATATTTTTGTGTCAAGGCTTGAGTTTGTCTTCTCCTGATTTTGTGTACATATAAATGTGTGGCCTATACATTAATATGTCATTTTGTGGCAATGAATGCTTTGCATGTGTTTGTACACGCGGAAAAGTTGAAGGTCGAGTTTCCCAGATAGACATCCTATGATGAATACGCCAAGATATCATTGTAATCTAATAGGGCAATTGTAACAAGTAATAGCGTCGGTCTACATCAGCGTAAGTGTTGATGTTTCTATTACACATGCGCGTCAAGGAGATGTCTTTGATTATGAATCTTTTTCGAATAAGGAAAAGACAGACAGACAGACTGGAAAAGAAAGAAAAGAACGGGAATCATAAAGGTTGACTAATGAAAAAGAAGCAAATTGGGAGAGGAAGATAAAAAGAAAGAAATGCTATCGTTGCAAAAGAAGTAAATGTGAAAATTAGAAAAATCTCTCCTGAAAACTGCAGAACAAAGAAAGAAAAAAAAAAGAAAAAAGAAAGGAAGAAAATAGACAGAGGGAATGAAAAAATGATTGAAATAATCTATCTAAACTTATTTATAAATGGAACTGTGTGTGTGTGTGTGCGTGTGTGTGTGTGTGTGTGTGTGTGTGTGTGTGTGTGTGTGTGTCCGTTACCTATAGACTCCGAGACGGCTGAACCGATTTTCTTGAAAATTTACACAGTTGTACTATAAGCGTCTGCGAGTGTTCTTAGCTAGGTTTTTGTGTCGAGGTACCCCCGATAAATATCGAAAATCGATAATCGAAAAAATCGGGTTATAGAAGGAGTGGTCCGATTTTAATCAGATTTGATACACTCATAGACAAAGACATGAGAAACGATATTCAGAAGTTTCAAGGTTGCAGTTCTTACAATAGTGCAGAAAATCGATAATATATATATATATAAAAGGCAAGATATTTGTGTGTGTGTCTGTTTATCTGCCTGTATGTCTGTATGTTTTTCAGCCCTTTTATTTTAGTTTTTGCTTCGGGTTTGGCTCTAAGTAGGTATAATTGTAGTTCTTAGTCTCAGCCATGATACCATTTACTCAGAGGACTTATTTCGCCTTCAAAATTCTGTTTACGACGCAAAAAGCTTATTTGATATCGATACCAGGAAATCAAAATTTGACTTACATCCATTCATTTTTCTTTTAGTCTACGGTTTCGCTTTAACTGGGAACAACTATTGCTTTTTAGTCTTTCGCGCCAACGTCCAAGAGACTGGGCTCCAGGACCATGGATTAGTTTTAAAGCTTTCACTACACCCGAGCAACGCCGGGTTATACTGCTAGTATAAGAATAAGATAATTGAACAACGAAAGAAAGAAAGAAAGAAAGAAAGAAAGAAAGAAAGAATGGTATTGAAATGATTGAACAAAGAAAGAAAGAAAGAAAGAAAGAAAGAAAGAAAGATAAAGCAAGAAAGAAAATCTAAAGAGAAAGAAAAATGGTTGAAATATTAGCAAAAAGAAAATAGTGAATGAGATACTAGAAAAATGAAAGAGAGCAAAGAAAACAAAGAAAAAAGAGAGAGAGTGTAGGAAAAATTCTGAAATAACAGAAGAAAGAAAGAAAAAAGAAAAGAAGGAAGATTTGACAAGGAGAAGAAAAGAAAAATATTAAAGTTGCAGAAGAAGACGTAGTTTTTTCTTTGACGTAGATTTTTTTACAAGAAACTACGTCAAAGAAAAAGAAAGAAAAGATATAAAGAAAGAAAAATGAAATTATAGAAGAAAGAAGTGACTGAGACAGTAGAAAATTTAAAAAAGCAGAAAGAAAGAAAGAAAAAAAGAAAGAAACCTGGAAAATGAAAGAGGAAGGGCTGGAGCCTGCAATTAGGTGGAAACTAATAGGTTCAGCCTGTATACCGAGGAATTTTTGTGATAGGTGCTGTCTGTGCTTACTAGAAAAAATTTAAATATTGAACTATCCTTACCAGCACCTGCTCCTGAATCTTAGAAGGAAATTTATCAGTAAGCGCCGCCATAAAGCTAATTTTTTGAATACTTAAATTTAAAATTTAAATTCCTAAATTTTAGATTTTAGAATATAAATATAAATTTAATGATTTTGATAAATTAATTTTAATTTTAACTTTAAAAGTATTTTAACCTCTCTACCTTCCTCTCCCAATCTCCTTTAATTGTCGATTTTTATAAAATATGGATTCCTTTACTAAACCCCCTTTTTTCCTTTGTTAGCATATATTTTTAATAATTTTAAATTTATAATTTTCTTTAATTGTTATTTAGTTCGTCTATACCTAAAAATATTTCAATTAGATAAACTTAATTAAATTTTTAAAATCTTATACTTAAATTTATTTTCCCCCTAAATATACCTTTTCAAATAAGTTTCCAAATCCCTAACTCCTTTAAACATTTAAAGTTAAACGTATCTGACACGTATCGAGCGTTTTCTATTTGATATTTGATATTCGCTCCTTTTTTTCTTTCTCTTTCCCCTTCCTTATCTTTTCTCTATACACTCTTTTTATATTCTGCCCCTTCTTTTTTTGTTCTGTTTTGTTTTGTTTTGCTAGACATTCCAGTCTCCCATCTCTTCACTTACAAAGTAAAAACCAAAAGTAGACTGAACTTAAAAGAATTTTTGTGACGTATATTTCTCAAGTCTTAACCGTCATTTATTTTTGTCTCCTTCTTAATCTTATTTTTCTTCATTTTGAGATAAAACTGTGTCGCTGAGGAGATTTCATGTCGAAATGTGCATTCGACATTTTTGAATTTTTAAAATTTTCTTTAATTTACACACACACACACACACACACATAATATATATATATATATATATATATATATATATATATATATACCGCACCACAACGCACATCCGTCAATAACATTCTGTTTTCACTTACGCACTAGTACTCTTGGGAAAGGTATTAATCCGTCCCTTCCCTCCAGTTATGGGTTAAATAACTGAGATCTGTTGTTCATGTGATCTCTGGCAAACTTTTGCACCAATTGTTTGTTATCAGCAGTTCAAAAAAGTGTGGATGGTGCTACACAAGTCTTCACCACTCTAAGCAATTCTTTGTTAGGCAGTCTAACTGAGTTAGACACTCATACGTCGAAATCGATGAGAGAGTCCATAATAATACTAACAATATATATATATATATATATATATATATATATATATATATATATATATACGGTAAATATTATTATGATTATTATATGTTATGGTACCCTCCTACGAGGAATGGACTCTTTCTCTTACTATATATAATTTCCTGCTTGACTTCCGGTAGGCAGTTAGCAGCAGCTAAGGACATCTAATACGCAGTTAAAGTCAGTTACTAGTCAGGCAGTAAGCAGCGTAACTGTACCGTTCGGATTTATTTCTATTTACTTATCACTAACAGTTCCTCTGTACATATTGTTCTTGTTATACTAATACATTGTTTGGAATCATTATGATATTTTTGCTTTATATCAAGTATTAAGAATATAGTAACTAGGGTCTGAAAATTAAAGGAGAGAGTTATCAAGGATAATCCACTTACATCCACTTACTCAAGCCTATCAAGTATGTAATGGGGTGCTTTGTAACACTATTTTTGGCCTGGCCAGGCAGAAGTAATTATATTACTGGTATTATTAATTGTTGCAAATAAGACGGAATGAATTGTGTTAATCCGTATTATTAATTTTTATAAATGGAAAAGAACCAACTAAAAAAAATGTTGTTTTAATATGAACAGGGGTAACTTTATTTAAAAATAGTAAGCAAACAGAATTAAATGCAAAGCTAAGACAATTGCGTCTGTGTTAATGGTGACCGGGTTACATGACTAAGAGAAATACAACTGATGTCGGAACAAAGACACCGTAGATAAACGTAAAAAAAAAAAAAATTAAACAAAACAATTTTATTTGTCGGAAAGGATTGTTACTAATAAAGGAAATATTTGATGAGTGAAATCAAAATTTTCAAACCTGGGTTACATCGCAGTTAAAAGTAAACAAATTCAAACAAAATTCAAACAAAATATAATTTTTACTTTTCAGAAGGTATTGTTCTAACTAAAAGAAATATTTAATGAGAGCAAAAGGTTAAATTCCATGTAACCGTTGTAAAATTTGGTTGAAAAAAGATTTATAAACATAAAAGCTAGATTTTCTTTCTTTTTTTTTTTTCGGCATTGAAAAAAAAAGAAAAAGTCGAAAGAAATGATATCACCAGCCTAAAAGCTGCTTCATTGGTTGAACCGAAGGAAAAGAACAGAGAGAAAAATGGTCCTCTCACAAGAACATGAGCGGAAGCGATTTCATTGGCCGGCGATTCAAGTTGCATATTCGTCATCCGCCCACCAGTGAATTTGGGACAAGCATAAATACAGGGCCCTGAAAGGGCCGACGTAGAGACCACCGGCAGAGACCGGAGAGATCACCGGCAGAGTCGAGAAAGGGTCCAGTCGGCTCTCGACCTAGAGATGTAACGACGAAGATAAGGCGCCAAGACATTGGGCGCCCAATGTAGGACCGGCCGCTTCCTGACTGAAGATGTACAAAGACAGAGATATTTGCCACGCCGTTGGGTGCCAACCGTCGGGAAGCCTGCCACCGACCGACCGAAAAGAATTAAAGACAAGATGTGATTTTGCAGACAAAGTTTGAAACGGCCAACCGAGTGATCTGATTCTGCAGAGAGAAGGAGTAGTTGCGCCGAGTTGAAGCAGACAAGACAAATCCCCACCACCGCCGCTGCCCAACACACGCACAAAGACCAACTTTCGGCATTTTTCGTAAAGCTTCGGTGAGAGTGAACAAAGACATTTTTCGAATCGTCACAAACTGGAAAACTCCGATTGGAGTGAACTGACATTACCAAACAAAAACTTAAAAACTAACACTTCTCTTGGATGAAACTTCCGCTCCGTTGTCTAAGTAGAGATAAGGGATTGGCTATTGTTATATCCTATTTTTTTCTTTTTGTTTGTATATAAAAACTTCTTCCGCAACGTATTTGAGCGTCATTCAATTTATTTTTTGGTGCCGTTTTCATTAACTCAAATGTGTGCGCGCGTCCAGTCTGGTTCAAGATGGTAAAGAGTCAGATAGTAAGATTTCAGCGTGACTTCCTTGAGATCAAAATTCACAATGTAGGCGGGAAGAACATTGTTGTAATCGTCGACTTGAAGACCAGCTACTGAATCGAATCCATCAACGACCAGGCGGCAGAGCATCGGTTCACAGCTCTCCCCTGTCTCTTTTTCTCTCTATCTGTCCTGTGAGTACCAGATTCTTCAAGCCTTTTTTCCTCATTACATATCCTAGAAACTTAAGCTCTCTTACCTTGATGTTAAGTATAAATTCTTTTCGTCTCCTTCCTCTCTAAAACCTAGTCGTCGCTAACATGTTCGGTCAATTGTATCCTCAGCATCCTTCTGTATGACAACATTTCGTTTGCTTTACGTCTTTCTTTCATCTTCGATGAGATTGTCTAATATTCGAAGGACAGACATCACATGACAATTTAATACAATTTCCTTTGTTTGTTTCGGAATGCATCTTTGTCCATGCCAGTACGCCTTCGGATCTCAAAGTCGCACATTCCGTCATCTGTTAGAACATTTCCGAGGTATTTAAATTTCTGTACCTAGTTGATTTCAGCATCCCCGACTTGTAGTTGGCATTCTGAGCTCCTCTTTTTACTCAAGACCATGCATTCAGTTTTCTTGTAGTTTATGTTTAATCCTTTCATTTTGCTTTCTTAAGCCCCCTTCTGTAGGAGGTCTTGTAGTTTTCTTTCCATGTCTACTATCAGCACTGTAGCATCTGTTCAGATTGTGGCCGCCAATGATAATAACTTTTGGTTATGGTGACCGAAATAATAGCTGTTTGGCATTATTGACCAAGCAGCAAATGCTGCTGTCTGTTGAAATTTATAAAATCTCTTCTGTAAAACAATTCTTTTTGAAAATATGTTTCTCATGTCCAGTGGGTGTTTATGCCCTTTCTTGTATTGATGGGGGCTTTTTTCCTTTACTTTGTTTGGGATGCTGTGGAGTGTCATCATCGGGGTTACGGAATTATATTTTTCTAGTTACATTAACTACTTGTTACTGTTGTTGTTCCTCGTAAGATTGCATATCTATTAATAAAGTCGAAAAACGGCATTCAATTCTTAAAACTTATCAAACAACGCATCACAAGCAACCAAAATACAATGAACATGAAACAAATATTGTCACCATCCTTCTGTCTCTCTTTCTCTGTCCGTTCAACTCTCATTTTGATGTTATTTATAATTTTATTTTTATTTTTCAATTTTTTTAAAATCTCGTCAATGTTCGGTCTATGGTATCCTCAGCATCCTTATGTAGAATCACATTTCTCTTGCTTCAAGTTTCTTCTTCATCTTTGAGGAGATTGCAGAGCATTCACTGCCATATAAAAGGACTGATATTACATAACAGTTCAGTTCTCTTTTCTTTGTTTATCATTATGTGCCCTAGAAATTTCAACTATCTCTTCCTGATGTTAAGTATAAGTGTCCTTTTTGATGCCATTGTCTCTAGAGCTTTGTCATTTGCTTACATGTTCAGTCCATGGTATTCTCATCATCTTTCTGTAGAACCAAATTTCTGTTGCTTCAAGTTTCTTCTTCATCAATGAAGAAATTCTCCAGTATTCATTGCCATATAAAAGGACTGATATTACATAACAGTTCAGTTCTCTTTTCTTTGTTTATCATTATGTGCCCTAGAAATTTCAACTATCTCTTCCTGATGTTAAGTATAAGTGTCCTTTTTGTTGCCATTGTCTCTAGAGCTTTGTCATTTGCTTACATGTTTGGTCCATGGTATTCTCATCATCTTTCTGTAGAACCACATTTCTGTTGCTTCAAGTCTCTTCTTCATCAATGAAGAACTTCTCCAGTATTCATTGCCATATAAAAGGACTGATATTACATAACAGATCAGTTCTCTTTTCTTTGTTTATCATTATGTGCCCTAGAAATTTCAACTATCTCTTCCTGATGTTAAGTATAAGTGTCCTTTTTGTTGCCATTGTCTCTAGAGCTTTGTCATTTGCTTACTTGTTTGGTCCATGGTATTCTCAGCATCTTTCTGTAGAAACATATTTCTGTTGCTTCCAGACTCTTCTTCATTCGCGCTGCCATATAGGAAGACAACCGTTATTTAAAATTTGAATTTGCTCAATTTCACGGGAAGACAGTATTTTATCCTCGATCTACATGTGCTATCCATTTTTGTTGTTGCTTCTATTGGAAGTATTCCAGTGATTTGATTTTGTTAATTGGTAAACATTTTTTATGATTTGGTAGCGCCAGTAAACAAGGCGTGGCAAAGAATCGTCTTTAAAATTTAAACGATTTAATCATTTTAGGACACTGTAAATCGAGGATAAACAATTGAAATTTCTAGGACCTATAATAAGAAAAGAGGGCTTCGAGAATTTTACACTCACGGGACATATTAAATAGAAAAATGGTAAAAGGAATCGTTGAGTAATGCAGCATGAGCTTGCGTAAACAGAGAGGGTGAAATATAGTAAGGGAAGGAATATTGCTTAAAGAAACAGAAAATATGAAGTTCTGGAGATGCAGATCCTGAAATAGAAGGAGGAGGAGGAGAATAAGAATAAGAGGAGATGTTCCTATGAAGCAAAAGATATCGGTGTAGAAAAGGAAGCCGGCGAGCCAAGTACAATGAATTAAAAACAAATAATTTTAAAATTTAAGGTTGCAGATGAATTAACTGTGGTATTAGTTGTTCTGCTCCAAATATAAGTTCTCACAAAACAATATCAGCAATGTCAAGCGTTAATTAGCATGATAAGATTATATTGATTGGTGATATAAACGCCCGGTTAGGTTCTAATAAGTCACGGGATGAATCTGAGGCCCTCACCATAAATTCAAGCGTTCTTTTCTTATCAGAAGGATCAAAGCAAGTTTTTGTTTTTTGAGCCGCCGTACCTTCGTAATCATCATTAAACTCATCCAACTCTTCCAGAATCCTCTGCTCTGATCTCAAATTGACACCCAAGGACTCGTTTGTTCGTATTGAGGCTTCCAGCGGGAATGGCAAGTACTTGAGCATACCGTTTCTAAATTTCTGGCGGACTGAATCGCGTCATGGTGCTCTTTTTATCACAGACAGATCCCAACTGGTTCTACTATACCGTGCAGTCCACAAAATCAAAACAGAACAACGCACATGTGCGAAAATAAAAAAAATATAAAATGGCGATAATTTACCCATCGCACTATATATATATATACAACACACACACATGGAAGAGTGGTAGACTTTGTAAACAGTAGCTACTCCGGCATTTACGCACCGCTCATTCGATAATGAATTGGAGCACTCTAGTTATTGGGCGTGTTTATACGCGCAAACAAGCCTGTCTTCTCCTACTGGACGCTCGTGGCCTAGGGGTAGAATCGCCAACTGACACCAATTCGGTCGGTTTTCAATCCTGGGTTAGGAAGCGACCGAAGTCTCAGTGAAACAGATCTCTCTGCGGATGACTATATATATATATATATATATATATATATATATATATATATATGATAATAATAACTACTTAGACTCTGTAAGAATGCCCTCCGTAAATTTATGTCAATATAAACTCTCGAAAAAACCATTGCCTTGAAAGAAATATTTTTTTAAGAGAAATATTTTATAAATTTCAAATGAAAGCAGTACTGACTGCTCAGTCAATGAATACCAAATGTTTCCTTATAGGGAAATACCAAATGTTTCCTTATAGGGAAATACTGTATCAAATATGATACGAATGGCCCTAGAGGGTTAACAAACAGAACCTAAATCCGTTACAATCCGGCGTACTAAGTCGTCGGATAAATGGGGAGAAAAAAAGAAACCAGCGGAACAAGAACGAAACATTCAAAATTCCGCAGTAAAGAAAAATTAAATTCTTGAACAATAATACTGATAAAATTAATAAAACGAGATACAGAAATATAACATGGTTTAACCCCCCCCCCATATAACAAAGATGTTAAATCTAAAATTGGAAATATGTTCTTTAATCTTATTGATAAACATTTGAATAATAATAGTCCTCTTAAAAAAATATTTAACAGAAATACTATCAAACTTAGTTATTCTTGCCTTCCAAAGATTGGCAAAATAATTAATAACTGTAACAAAAGGAAAATGAAAGCAACCGCTAGCAATAAAAACACCAATAATAAATGTAATTGTAGAGTGAAATCTGAATGTCCTGTTAAAAGAAATTGTAATCAATCCAACGTAGTTTATAGTGTCAAAGTTTATAAAGATGAGCATGACAAATATCCCAAAACGTATATTGGTGCTACGCATGACTCATTCAAAGTAAGATTTTACAATCATAAAGGCTCTTTTTAAAATGAAAAATATACGCATAGTACTACCTTAGCGGATTACATTTGGAATATAAAATCTAAAATTAAAAAAGACCCCATTTTAAAATGGGAAATAATAAAAAAAAATGTACAGATTATAATAAAGGCAGAAAATTCTGTAACTTATGCGGCGAGGAGAAACTAGCAATAGACTGATTCGAACCCGCCCATAATCTACTTCATGCTAAAACTGAAATCTTAAATAAATGCAAGTTTCAAAAAAATAAATTCATTGCTTAGTACGTGATTTTTTTTTTTTGTCGTTGTTGCCGTTATTTCTAATAAAGTTTGTTTTATTACGGTTTTTTTACTCCCCTTTCTTGTGTTGGTATGGTTTTTCCCATTCTTTGTGAAAGTCTATTTATTTGCTTCTTATCTTTAGTTCTTCAGCTTTTTCCCTGACGATCCGTAGTGTGAAACCGCGGTAGGTTTTGGCTCACTTTAGATTTTTCGTGTATATATATATATATATATATATATATATATATATATATAATCATTTCACCACTGTAAAGGCAAGGTAAGACTGCCACTGATGCGCAGGGAGTAACAATTGACGTTGCTCATTTACATATTCCGTGGTGGAACTCTGCTGACCTTCTTTAACCCATAGGACTGTGCCTCCCATATATATATATATATATATATATATATATATATATATATATAGATCATCCATCGTAAATTTAATTCCATTTCACCTTCTTTGGTAGAACTTCTATTATCAGATTGTGAGATACTTAACAACAAAAGTAATAAAAATATAAAGAGAAAGAAACTGAGCAGAATTGGTTAGACTGTAGTTGATTTCTACGCTGAGCTTAGATGTGGTTCAAGGTCGAAAGTAGAGATCACCCAGTGATGCCCGAAATAAAAGCTCAGTCGTAATTGATCTAGCATGACAAGTCTGCTAACCATTACATTACGTCAAACAGTCCCAGAATTGTGTCGACTATCTACCAAAACACATAAAAAAGGTTAAAATTACACCGTCCCTATTTCTTCATGCGCATGTGTCGTTATTTCAATGAAGTCTAATAACGTCCTAAAGAACCAAGAACCTCGCGCAAATATGTTTTCCACTTCATTAATTTTCCTAACTTTGTTCTGGTCTATAAAATGTCATATAAGCACTTCATACATACAAAACTTTACATATACCCTTCATATATATAAAATTTTATATACCCATTTCATATATATAAAACCTTATCTATACATTCACATACATAAAACTTGACATATCCATTCATATATATAAAACGTTACATATCATTTTCAACGTGAGTTTCATATATATATATATATATATACAACACGTAAAAATCTGCTTATCGTCACCGATTGCCCATAGCTTAGAGGTAGAATCGCTGACTGATGTCAAATCGGTCGGGTTTCAATCCTGGCTAGAAACAATCGGTTGTTTAACTGTACTAAAGAGCTGTGATACATCGAAACAGGACTTTCTGCAGATGACTATATCATTTTCATATATAGAACTTTTTATGTCCCCTTCATATATATATATATATAACGTTTTATATCCTCTTCATATATATAAAATCTGAAATAGCTTCTTTGTATATATTAAACTCTATACAGCATCTTAATATATATGAAACTTTATATAACCCCATCATATACCGGGTGTAACTGCAAAAATGTCACTTTTTTAACATATTCTTTAAGCCTTTGTATTTCGGCAACTTATCGAGGAATTTTGAAGAGATTTAATCAGTGTTTTGCATTTTACGGTAGTTCGAAAATTGTGTCTCGTTCTCCATTTTGAGCAAGAAAATGATCAAATTATCATTAGTTTTACAGGATAAATGATGAAGAATATTATTTAAACTAAAATTGTCAGTAAATTTATTAATCTAACATAAAAAATATCAAACAACTTTTAGAAAATTCCACTAAGGCTAAAATCAAAGATTAATCATTCTATAAAAAATGCCACAAATATCATAGCAAGAAGAAAAAGTCTTAGGCTTAGAGTTTACTCCCTTCTTTGTAATAACTTTCTCTACTCTCTTTCGGAATGCACCATAAGCTTTCTTGATTAATTCTTCCGTGATGTCTTCCTTCCATGTCCGTTTGATGGAATGTTTAAGGGCTTCAAGAGTGTTGTGGGGCTTCTGACAAGCTTTTCTAGCTAGTTCCTTCCGGATACTATAATCTAATAGATTCAAATCAGGTGATGAAGGGGGCCAAGTGTCCTTATCCTAAAACCTGTCCCCAAACCCATCCTTGAGAAAGTTTGAGCAATTCAGCTTGTGTGACAAGGGGCTCCATCCTGCTGGAAAGTGAACTTGAATTCTTTATTGATTTTGTTGGGTCTTGTCCGGTCAACTGCTCCAGGATATTGGGAAAAACTCCAGAATTTAACATCTCCCAAAACTTGAATGTAACGAGCTCCAGTGAGTCTTTCAGCACTGTTAAAACATCGTTAGTGGCATGTTTTGCCATCTGATGCTACGCAAGCAAAAGCCATTACTTTTGTAGGTGTTTTGCTCTTAAAAGGAGCACTTTTGTCTCTTTCATGAGGATTGGAGGCAAGAACTTTACTGTTTCGTCGGTTTGAATGCGCAACTTGTGTGAAATTCTTTTCGTATGTGTAAAAAATCACTCCAGAAACATGTTTTACCTTACTCAGTAGAGTTTTGCCCTCTCGAATCTCCTCATTTTTGTCCAGGGGTAACAAGGTGTCCCACTGGTCTAACTTACAATTCAGGTCCTTTTTGACTGCCCTTTGGACTGTCATTGCTGATACTCCTGTGTCACGAGCCAAGCCTCTTATTGATTGAGTTGAAACATTTCTTATTGACCTTTTCAGTTCCAGATTGAAGTAACGATCCCTCTTTCTGTTGTAACTTCCTGATCCAGCCTTTCTTTCAACTGTTCCACTTTCCTGGGACTTATCCAGGGTTCTGTTCATAGTTCTTGGATGAACTTTGAAGACGAAAGCCAGGAATTGAATGCTAGTGCCATTTTTGGAGGCTTGAACGATCTTTTCATCGTCGACAGTTGTCAGTTAAGGAGTCATGATGTAGCAGGCACACAATTCATGAAAAGGTTTTTGTTTCTGGTCTAATAACTTAAATATTAATGCAGGGATTTTGGACAAATAATAATCCTGTCCTTCTTAAGGCATTATTCATGTACCTGCAAAAAATCAAAAGGATTAGCTTTGTAGACTTAGAGATAATAAGCATTTTATGACATTGACAATTTTGCTGTTACACCCGGTATATAAAATTATATTTTAACGAAACTTGGTTATAAGCAATCGACAATTTGTAATGAATTATTTTGAACATTATTTTTACCGATACTCGTATTTAAGTAGATATTCTGTTTTTAATGAAACAGTATTTTATATTTATATCTCCCGGCCTGATTATTTTACGATAAATTTTTATTACGAAAATGTGTGCTATCCAGCAGGATTCGAACCTGCGACCCCTATTTACATAGCACACATTTTCGTAATAAAAATTTATCGTAAAATAATCAGGTCGGTAGATATAAATAAAAAATACTGTTTCATTAAAAACAGAATATCTACTTAAATACGAGTATCGGTAAAAATAATGTTCAAAATAATTCATTACAAATTGTCGGTTGCTTATAACCAAGTTTCGTTAAAATTCGTTAATTTCCGTAACATGTTTACATTTGTTTGACATTACGATACATTTCAGAGCAGATATGGTTTGTTTACGGTAGCTCGAAAATTGTGTTATATAAGCATGATAAAAACCTCGTCTGATCAAGAGGCTATTCATGGTCGAGAGGTTAAGACAGTACCAGATCAAATGGTAGCTTCCCCTATGTAAATATGCCCTTCATATATATATATATATATATATATATATATATATATATATATATATATATATATGAACTTTTTATAACCCCTTCATATTTTTAAATGTTTATACATCCCCTTCATATATATAAAAAATTATATATTTTTTACGTATATAAAACTTTATAATTTTCATATATATAGAACCATATATAGCTTCTTCATACATATTATACTTTATATATCCATTTCGTATATATATATAAAACTTTATATATTCTCTTCATATATGTAACACTTTATATATCATCTTCATATATATAAAACTTTATATAGCCTCTTCATATATATTAAACTTTATATATGTCCTTCATATATATAAAACTTTATGTACTTTCTTCATATATATAACACTTTATATATCATCTCCATATATATATAAAACATTATATAGCTTCTTCATATAGATTAAACTTTATATATCCCCTTCACATATATAAAACTTTATAATAGTTTCTTCATATATATAACACTTTACATATTCCTTTTTCCAAATGACACTCAGAGACGAAAGAAGGAAAAGGAATGGGGAGACAAAATTAACCGCAATATTCAACATATGCGCACATGCATACACGGGCACACACACACACACACACACACACACACACACACACACACACACACACACACACACACACACAAACACACACACACATACACGATTATCTAGGCACACAAAGTAGAAGAAAATATTAACCAATACCAAAAAACAGGGTCGAGCTGATTTTTTTTAATTTACCGAATATATATTTACTGCTGTAAGCATCCATGACTTGCACATTCAAAATTAAGGAAGTATTTCTCAATAATCTACTACTTACTTGCAACACATATACGTTCCTACTTACTAACATTTAGAAAACACATACTGAAGGCATCTTCATGGGTTCACCGTTCGCTCCAACGTTTTCAGAAATTTACATGTCAACTCTAGAAAAAACTAGACTGATATTCTACACTCGGTATTTTGACGATATATTGATTTAATTAACAGTATGCAATTTAACTAACAAGAAGAACGCAAACAATTAAAACAACTTTTAAAAATAATGCAATCCTTAATTTCAATCATGAAGTACGCATTAATAACCGAAATTCCTTTTTAGATGCATGTTAATTGATACATTCAGGACATGGACCTTCACTTATCTATCTATACTTTGTCGCTCTTAACCATTTTCCTCTTGGAATCTCTCCTAAACTCTTCTCCGCCATCCACTTGATCAAGCCAATCAAGTATGTCTTGCGTTACTTTCTTCTGTCTCTCTATCTCCCAGTCCGTCCTGCGAGTATTAGATTCTCCAAGCCCATTTTCCTCATTATGTGTCCCAAAAACTTCAGCTGTTTCTTCCTGTTGTTAATTAAAAGTTTCCTTTTTCTTTGCGCCCTCTCCAAAACCTTGTCGTTGCTCACATATTCGGTCGAGGTTATCTTCAGCGTCCGTCTGTGAAACCAGATTTCTGTTGCTTCGAGTCGCTTCTTCATCTTTGAGGTGATTATCCAGCCATAATAAATAATTTGATTTAAAACAAAAATTAAAAACACAGGTTTAATATCCCAAACCTGAATACTGTTTTACAATGAACTCAAAAATAAAAATAAAATTATTTAACAAAAACAACTTTTGCTGTATAAATGATGAACAAATTAAACTAAGCTTATAAAAAATTAGAAGTACAATGTGCTGACTGTTATTGGTAATTAAAATAATTTATTGCTAAAAAAATGTCCCTAAAAAGAAATATCTTGCACACATGCAAGAAAAATATTATAAAAAAATTTCATTCATCTTCCATGAAACATACTGCTTAACTACATAATACAACGTATATATTTGTTCTTCACCGATAGCACCTGTCGATTGAATTGTGCATGAAACCCAGAGTTGTGCTTCCGATAAAAAAAAATGTATATTTATTATTAATATAAATGGAATTTATATTATACATCGTACACTATTTTATTATATATACAACGTGGTCCAAAAGTAGGTGAACATTAAAAGTAACATTCATTATTAGATTACATATACAATTTTTTTTTATCATATCACCCCGAGCAAGGCGGTAACGCCACTGAAGCGCAGGGGGCTACGTATGAGTGAAAAGATTGGAAAAGAGAAAACCGAAAACCACATGCTAAACAGGGAACAAGGGATGAGCCTCTTCACCTGTTCAATAGACATGGGTGGAGTGTGAACCGGGCGATAGTTTAATCTATCTACTCCAATTTCTTATTATGTTCCTTATTATTTATTAATTCATTATTATTAATAATTATGTTAGTAAATTATATTTACTAACATAATTATTACATTGACAATTAAGTTTTATTTATTAATACGGTTAAACATCCGATGGCTTTTGGCCAGGATTGAAACCCAACCGAATTTACATCAGTCGGCGATTCTACCTTTAAGCTATTGAACGCGGATTTTAGTGTGTTCTATACACAATGTGAATACACGTCAGGGGCTAACAGTGTACAAATTCATTATTGAATGAACGATGTGTAAATGCGTGAGTAATGCATGTTTTTATAGTCTACCATTTCTCCTTAGTGCTCAATCGGCTGGTGAGAGCGTGTATATATATATATATATATATATATTATCATTTGTTATTACAATGTTTTATAAATGCATTATATCACTGCTATATAATGCATTTATAAACTCCTGAAACTCTAGTTTGTATTGAGCACTCTTTATAAAAGTAAATACAAGAACAGTGAGTTTTTATCTATTTTTCACTTCCTTATAATATATATATATATATATATATATATATATATATATATATATGTATTACCGGTCATAATTATTAGGCCACCCCAGTGTTTAAAAAATGATGTATTTCATACTGTTTTTTAGTATATATTGCCAAGTGAGTAATTGTAAATGAAAATAGAATGGTTCTTTTATTAATACTGCACAATAACATGTGCATCAAATGAATTTATAAATATTTAATAATTACCTATATTGCAGTTTCATCAATGAAAGAATGAAGAAAATGTAGGGTGATTTGGACGAGTTCATCTTTGTTTCCTTGCCTTGTAAAATTTTGCAAATTAATAATAACAAAAGAACCGTTCTATTTTCATTTAGAATTATCCACTTGGCAATAAATACTAAAAATAGTATGAAATACATCATTTCTTTTTAAAAACTAGGGGTTGCCTAATATTTATGGCCGGTAGTATATATAACATGATTAGTTACCAACTTATCATTGTGGGATATCGAATGAGCAACATAATAATTTATAATCAGATATGTCTTTCCTAACTTTCTTTTAAATAAATGACAATTCCTTTCCAGAGGTAGGAGGTTATGGCTCTCCACACATTCCATTTTCTTATTATCTGTGCCTTGCCATTTTTTGTGGGGGAGATGGTGGAGTGATATTTTGTTGCCGTTTCCTCGGTTTTAAATTCAGAATTATCTTTCACGTAGACTCTCCGCCAGTCAAAGCTAGAGACCAGTATCTTTACTATCCTGTCGGGAAAAAGAGGAAATGTGTTCATACTTTCTGTAGGCTCACAGAGGATATGTAGCCATGCATTCAGTTGGGCAACTCTTTATCTTCTCCGTTAACTTTTAGTCTCGGGAGCCCTCCGACCATCGGTGGGTCATCACCGCATTGCTTGCGTAGATATCACGGAGCTATTATGCTAGATGGTAGTTGACTCTACAAGAATGTTCACTCGCCTTTTGTTATGTCATTTTCATGATTATTTATATCCTGCTGTGGGTCTAGCTACTCTCCTTACCAGAAAGGTCTGGTAAGGAGACCGGTTTAGAATGTTTCGATAAAGGGTTCTTCACTCAACGTGTCCGATTTTGTTGACCGATATAGTTCTTCTATAGATATTTAATGATTTAATAGTTTGGAAAGCGGTTTCTAATAGAAGAGAACAGGAAATCTCTATTGTATTGTGTAGTTTAGTAAAGAGCAGATCACAGTGCATCTCTCGGCCAGATTTGAAGTCCTATTTCAAATCTCGTCGTTCCACTGGGAGCGAAGATTTATATTTTAGCTTTAGGATTACGGTAGTTCGATAGTGTATTAGGTTTAAGGAATTCAAAAGAAAAGAGTAGATTTTAAAAGCAAAAAGGATTTGTTTCGAAAAGTTAATCCTCTTCGTCTAGCTATATTTTTTGTTAAGCTATTATTACAACTAATGTATAGGTTAGTGGATCTTCTGATCCAATACTTGCCACGCTATTAACGTGACAGTACGAAATGTAAAATATATTACAATCTTTCTAATAATTATTACATTAAGATAGATTTAATGGCGTTAGTAGGACTTTTTTATATGGCATCAATAGCAGTCATAAATTAGTATCAGTAGCAGTCCTGAAGTGGCATCAATAGCAGTCATATGGTGGCATCAGTAGCAGTCATGAAGTGACATCAGTAGCAGTCCAGAGGTGGCAATTGTAGCAGTTATAATTTGCCATAAGTAGCAGTCTTAAAGTGGCAACAGTAGCAGTCATATGGTGGCATCAGTAACAGCCCTGAAGTGGCAACAGTAGCAGTCTTATGGTGGCACCAGTAGCAGATCTGAAGTGGCATTAGTAGCAGTCAGTAAGTGGTATCAGTAGCAATCATAAAGTGATATCATTCGCAGTCCTGAAGTGGCACCAATAGCAGTCATATGGTGGCATCAGTAGCAGTCATATAATGACATCAGTAGCAGTCCTGAAGTGGCATTTGTAGCAATCATGAAGTGGCACCAGTAGCAGTCCCGAAGTGGCATCAGTAGCAGTCATAATTTGGCATCAGTAACAGTCCTAAAGTGGCATTAGTAGCAGTCATATGGTGGCATCAGTAGCAGTCCTGAAGTGGCATTTGTAGCAATCATGACGTGGCACCAGTAGCAGTCCTGAAGTGGCATCAGTAGCAGTCATAATTTGGCATCAGTAACAGTCCTAAAGTGGCATTAGTAGCAGTCATATGGTGGCATCAGTAGCAGTCCTGAAGTGGCATTTCTAGCAGTCATGAAGTGGTATCAGTGGCAGTCATGAAGTAGCATCAATAGTTGTCATAATTTGGCATCAGTAGCAGTCCTAAAGTGGCATCAATAGCAGTCATCTGGTAGCATCAGTAGCAGTCATATGGTGACATCAGTAGCAGTCCTGAATTGGCATCAATAGCAGTGATGAAGTGGCATCAATAGCAGTCATATGGTGGCATCAGTAGCAGCCATGAAATGGCATCAGTATCATTCCTGAAGTGGCATTTGTAGCAGTCATAAAGTGGTATCAGTAGCAGTCATGTAGTGACGTCTATAGTAAGCATACATTGCTATTAGTAGCAATCATGAAGTGACATCAGTAACAGTCATAAAGTGATCTGAGATTACATTTTATTTTAATTTGCAATAAAATACATTAAGCTTCAGAAAATGAAAGTGATCAAGAAATAAGGGAATGTTTACTGACTGTAATGGATAATTTGAGGTTAGTTTGTTGTAAATTATTTTAACTTTATAAAGACATTGATAAAACTGGTTTGCAAAGAAATGCAGGCAAGCATAATTCTAACATAATTATTGTGTGCAGATTTTTTATGCAAAATCCTTTTTCAATCAGCTCCAGCATTTGTATATATACATTTACGTAAGTGCATAAATGAACATGTATTCAAGGCTGCCAGATGTGTCCTATTTAGAACATTGCACTAGTTATTTAACAAATGAAAATTTTCGGATGTGTGTTTTCTTTTTAAATCAAATTTACGTAATGGCCGACTTCGAAAGTTTACGCTCGACCTTGCGGACTAAGTTTCATCATGGCGAAACGAAATCCTCTTCAAATCCAAATGCCCGGTACGCATGGACGTAACCATATATATATGATCAATATTTATTTTGTTTGACAGAATTTTGTGAGCTAATATATATCTCTAAAATAGCTTCAGGCACTTTAAAACATCGACGATACATTTTCAAGGCAAATTCATTCTGTTACGTTTGCGTGAGTGTGTCGGGGCGGGGAGGGGGCCTTAACGACAGTTGCAAAGCGCTGAAAGATTACTCCACTACGGAGAACACCTTACGTTCATTATTTTCACTGTAAAATTGAAGATCATGACAAATCCTGTACTTCACACATCTGTTGTAAAACCTGTTACAATGGACTACCTCCATAGTTTCATGGAAAGAAAGCAGTCTTCATCTTTGCTGTCCCAATGGTCTGGGGGTAGTCACGAAGCCATGCACATGATTGTTCTTTTGATTTAATAAATATAACTGGTTTCAATACTTCCAACAAAAAAATAAAATATCCCAACATTCCCTCAGCTATGAAACCTGTTCCCCAACCAGAAGATATCCCTGTCTCTAAACCTCCAACATATAAAGATCTTATTCGTTCGTGAATATGGAAAATCAAATGAAAATTATCCCAAGTTATTCTCTTCTGAAGGCAATGTCTGTTTATTCAGAAGTGAGTGGCATTGGGCTCTACTGGATCACCCAGGAAAATCTGAATTGTCTTGCCCGTAAGATTTGTACCTAGCTAAGCAGTACTAACATCGGCAGTTTTATGACACGGACGTCACCTCATCCTTCAACATGGAAAACAGGCTGTGCTACTGCAAAATAGGGTGGGTTGATTTTTCACTTTTTTTGAAAATCAACATTGAATTCGGTATGAAAGCTGGGATTTTATATAAGTATGAATGTATGGTCATCAGTAAAAAGAAGATCGCAAAATGCCAACTACAGATCGGAGAGACTAAAATAAAACGAAGAAATTTAAATACCTAGGAAGTGTTATGACAGAAGATGGAATGTGCGACATTGAGATCCAAAGCCGCATTGGCATGGCCAAGGACGCATTTCAAAAGGTAACTAGAGTACAGAGAGACAGAAAAATATCATTGGAAACAAAGAAAAGAGTGCTGGATTGCTATGTGATATATGTTCTTCTGTATGGAAGTGAATATTGAACGATCTTATCAAGAATGAGGGAGAGGTTTGAGGCTTCAGAAATGTAGTTTTACAAAAGGATGCTGGGGATAACATGGACTGAGCACGGGAGCAATGATGAAATGTTGGAGAGGATGCAAACGAAAAAAAATTCCTGTTTAACATCAGGAAGAAACAGATGAGGTGCATGGGACACGTAGTGAGGAAGGAGGGCTTGGAGAATTTAATACTCACAGGACGGATAGAAATAAAGAGAGACAAGAAAACGCAGTAAACCTAAGCAATTGGATGGCGGAGCGGGGTTTGGGAGAGATACCAAGAGTAAAAACATTAAGAGCGACAAAGGACAGGGCGAAGTGAAAGTCCATGATCAACTACGTCCTGAAGAAACACGGCGCATGAAGAAGAAGAAGAAGAAGAAGAAGAAGAAGAAGAAGAAGAAGAAGTGAAGCCAAAAATATATTCAAAGCTTTTGTCAATTTCTGAAATAATGTAGAGAAATATCAAATTTCCGAAAGTTTTTGATTGAAAAACTGACTTCAAAATTTTACTTTTTCAAGTCAGTCGGTTAAAAGCCATACGTGATACTCGCTTGGGTGATCATGTCTCGAAAGAGACATGACTGACTGGGCAGAAGATTATCCCGCAGTAGGTTGCCATTGCTTTCTGCGGTAGACTGGTTGCGGACCAAGGCTATAGAACCCAATCTGTCCTGTTATTTGGTTCATAGCTAGAGGGGGAAGACATGTATATTATTAAGTAGTAATTAGTGGGGGATCAGTTTAATACTTCATAACAATAGAAAACCGACCCCCCACTTCATGACCAGTAGAACCCTTAATCATGATTTCAACTATTATATTCCGTCAGTCAGTGAAGTGTCATATGTGATACACGCTTGGGTGATCATGTCTCGAAAGAGACATGACTGACTGAACAGAAGACTATCCCGCAGTAGTTTGCCATTGATTTCTGCGGTAGACTGGTTGCCGACCAAGGCTATAGAACCCAATCTGTCCTACTATTTAACCCATAACTGGGGAGAAGAGACGGGTTAATACATTTCCCAAGGGTATTTGCGCGTAAGTGAATGCAAGGAGTTCAACTGGAATCCGAACTCGGCTCTCCGATTTCTTGTTTCGAGCCGACATCCACTGCGACACAACGCACATCCGCACTTTTTCAAGAATATACCCAAATAAAGGATTTATCTTTTATATTAAATACAATCAATGGAAAGTATATTCCAAGCTTAATTCTTGTTATGAATCACCACAAGCAAAATATGTATTTGATAAGTAAAAAGAGTGTAAAAATTTGTAAAAGATAACAAAAAAGCTACCCAATAAGAATTGTTAGATCATAATTATTAAAATGATCATAATTATTAAAATAATCATAATTATTAAAATAATCATAATTATTAAAATGATCATAATTATTAAAATAATCATAATTATTAAAATGATCATAATTATTAAAAAATCATAATTATTAAAAAATCATAATTATTAAAGTAATCATAATTATTAAAATGATCATAATTATTAAAAAATCATAATTATTAAAATAATCATAATTATTAAAATGATCATAATTATTAAAATGATCATAATTATTAAAATAATCATAATTATTAAAATGATCATAATTATTAAAATAATCATAGTTATTAAAAAATCATAATTAATAAAATAATCATAATTATTAAAATGTTCATAATTATTAAAATAATCATAATTATTAAAATGATCATAATTATTAAAATAATCATAGTTATTAAAAAATCATAATTATTAAAATGATCATAATTATTAAAATAATCATAATTATTAAAATAATCATAATTATTAAAATGATCATAATTATTAAAATGATCATAATTATTAAAATAATCATAGTTATTAAAAAATCATAATTATTAAAGTAATCATAATTATTAAAATGATCATAATTATTAAAATAATCATAATTATTAAAATGATCATAATTATTAAAAAATCATAATTATTAAAATAATCATAATTATTAAAATGATCATAATTATTAAAATGATCATAATTATTAAAATAATCATAATTATTAAAATAATCATAATTATTAAAATGATCATAATTATTAAAATAATCATAATTATTAAAATAATCATAATTATTAAAATGATCATAATTATTAAAAGATCATAATTATTAAAATAATCATAGTTATTAAAATGATCATAATTATTACAATAATCATAATTAATAAAATGATCATAATTATTACAATAATCATAATTATTAAAATGATCATAATTATTACAATAATCATAATTAATAATATAATCATAGTTATTAAAAAATCATAATTATTAAAATAATCATAATTAATAAAATCATAAAAACAGATAAAAGCGTATGTAATAACGTTGGACACGAATTATAAGACAAAATCTTTTAAATTTGTATTGATTATTAAAATCGCACTGAAGTTACTGCACTATACAACATATGACACCATTACTAAATTGTTCAGAATAATATCCTTTGAAGTAAATGAAGGTTTTATTTCACGGCACAATGATTTAGTAATAATGAGATTGTGACATGCATCTTACAATTTGTAAATTTTCAATCAATTTGACAAGCTTTTCACTGATCACCGGAATTAAATTGCAACGGGACGATTTTGAACGTAAACTTAATCCTTAAATCAGTCAGTCAGTCAGTTAAGTGTCATACGTGATACACGTATTGGGCGATCATGTCTTGAAAGATACATGACTGACTGAGCAGAAGATTATCCCGCAGTATGTTGCCATTGCGTTTTGCAGTAGACTGTTTGCCAGTCAAAGTTATAGAACCCAATCTGTTTTATTATTTAACCCATAACTGGAGGGAAGAGACGGATTAATACATTTCGCAAGGGTTTTTGTGCGTAAGTGAATGCAAAGAATTCAAATGGAATTCGAACTCCTGATTTGGAAAAGTTTTTTTTTTTTTTTTTTTTTTTTCAAAATTTATCATATCAAACCCTACCTTTCAAATTGAGTAAAATACCACGGTTCTAAAAGTCGACCTGCCATACTGCCCAAATATCTTTAGCTTATTTACCTTCTTTGGCTTCTCATATAAAGCCCAATCTCGTACTTCTGTTCAATACTTTTTATCCAGATCAATCAGTTAAGTGTCATACGTGATACACGATTGTATGACCAAATCTCTTTCGATCCATGACTGATCCATAACAAATGACATCATAATTAATTTTTCAGTATAATTTCTTCAGATTGGCATCATAGCCTTTTACAAGTGAAGTCGGTACTCGGTACTCTTGCAAAATGGGAATAAATACTCCAGCATTCTCATTGCTCACCCAGTCAATCGGAAAACGTCATATGACAATATAGAGCACCTTTAGTAATCTGTCAAATACAAGCAGTACCAGCAGAGTCTGTGGGAACCTCAAGGTCCTTGAGTTGTGTCCAAGCACCACAGACAGAAAGACTGAGGGTCTTGGAGCACTTTCATGTATGGTGAAAACAGTATCATAGAAAATACTCTAGTGAACATGATCAAGTCACTTCTTTCTCTTTTTCATCATCAGGGTTGTGGGTATGACTATAAAATGTATCCGGCAGCAAGGCCTCTGATTCAGAGGTAGAACCACCTTTAAATTGTTGTCGTTCTTCAGGTCAATCCTGGCTTGGGTGGTAGAACCTGTTAGGATTCCGGCTATGGGCAAATAGCTAACCCTCAAATTATGGTCAAAAGACTATGAAAATATGAAAATTGATTTTTATAGTAATAATACCTGCAATATATTTTTGAAGAAAAATATTACCAGCCACAGACTTGACTCTAGACAAAATCCCTCTTTTTCAAAAATATGTCAAAAGAAACCTGATGTACAAACTGATTTCTTACAACTTTTATACATACAAACCTATCTTTTAAATCGGCATTAAAAAAAACTCGTTGAGGTTGATATGCTGCAAAACAAATTAAACCAAACCAAACCAAACCAATCCTCCTCTTCATATCATGCAGAATGAGGAATTTTCTGAAGACTCTGGGCAAAAATGGTGCTGGCTTCCAACAGCTGCATAGCTATCAGTTCTGTTAAGCCAGAGGAGGACATCTTCATCGGACAGCAAATCTGCGAAGTGTTGAAAGATAGGTATTTGAGACGCTTTTTACCTTAAATGAATTGAGAACATGGGAATCATTTAGCACATACATCAGTTTGCCATGATTTGTTTGGTAATACATTTTTAAGGCATTTTACTGCCACTGTTGTGCAGGTGGTTACATAGGAGGAATATTATGAGGAGTGAGAGGTTGCAGGGGGTGTCAGGAAGAGAGTAGGAGAAGGAAGAGAATACTGATGAGAGTGGGGTGGATGAAGAAAAAAGCATGAGAGAGAGGATGTAAGTTAGTGAGACAGGAGGTGACTATTGACTTTACATTTAAATTCTTGGAGATTGTAACTGTCGGGAAAGCAAGTATGCGGAAGGGAATTCCACAGACGGGAAGTGCGAGAAAAGAAGCTTCATGGTAACAGATTACCAAGACTGTATCAATAATTTGTTATAGGCTTATGAGAATATGGAATGCCAAATGTTATAGGCTTATGATAATGTGGGATGCCAAATGTTATAGGCTTATAAGAATATGGGATGGCAAATGTTATAGGCTTATGAGAATGTGGGATGGCAAATGTTATAGGCTTATGAGAATGTGGGATGGCAAATGTTATAGGCTTATGAGAATATGGGATGGCAAATGTTATAGGCTTATGAGAATATGGGATGCCAAATGTTATAGGCTTATAAGAATATGGGATGGCAAATGTTATAGGCTTATGAGAATATGGGATGCCAAATGTTACAGGCTTATGAGAATATGGGATGCCAAATTTTATAGGCTTATGAGAATATGGGATGCCAAATGTTATAGGCTTATAAGAATACGGGATGGCAAATGTTATAGGCTTATGAGAATATGGGATGCCAAATGTTACAGGCTTATGAGAATATGGGATGCCAAATTTTATAGGCTTATGAGAATATGGGATGGCAAATGTTATAGGCTTATGAGAATATGGGATGGCAAATGTTATAGGCTTATGAGAATATGGGATGGCAAATGTTATAGGCTTATAAGAATATGGGATGGCAAATGTTATAGGCTTATGAGAATATGGGATGGCAAATGTTATAGGCTTATGAGAATATGGGATGCCAAATGTTATAGGCTTATAAGAATATGGGATGGCAAATGTTATAGGCTTATGAGAATATGGGATGCCAAATTTTATAGGCTTATGAGAATGTGGGATGCCAAATGTTATAGGCTTATAAGAATATGGGATGGCAAATGTTATAGGCTTATGAGAATATGGGATGGCAAATGTTACAGGCTTATGAGAATATGGGATGCCAAATTTTATAGGTTTATGAGAATATGGGATGCCAAATGTTATAGGCTTATAAGAATATGGGATGGCAAATGTTATAGGCTTATGAGAATATGGGATGCCAAATGTTATAGGCTTATGCGAATATGGGATACCAAATGTTACAGGCTTATGAGAATATGGGATGCCAAATGTTACTCAAAATTCACTTTCTCCAATCCCAAAATCAGGCCATTATACGAAAAATGTGAAAAGCGTATAAATAATTTGTTTCACCATAAACAATAATTGAAAAGCAAATATAAATTGTTATCATATGTCAAATATTAAGACAAATGTCATTCGCAGTAGATTGGTTAAGTTTAGTGTGGATTACTGTGTTTTACGGTATATCAACCTCAATGGTTATTAAATGCTGGCAAAATTTTTAGGATGAATAGAATATGCAGTCTTTGTGAGGAATGAGTTTGTAGACTAGGTGTTTTTGATGTATTTTTGTAAAGAGGATTTTTTTTTCGAGTCAAATGTATTGCTGATAATATTTTTTCCAAAATTTATTGCTTGGAATATTTTTTCGAAAATGAACCGCTGGTATTTTTACTATAAAAATCTATTTTTGTACTTTCAAAATGTTTTGACTCGTTTCCTAATAGTCTTTCACCCGTTTTGGCATATGTGGCCTAATGTTGTCATTTGCAAAAACACTTTGTCGTGTCTCCGCTCGTATAGCGGTCGTTTTTACGTCAATGCTCGGCTCAAATGCATCAATTGAAGTTGATATCTATCTTCTGTGGTGTTTTGATCGGTTTAGACATCTCATAATAAACTACACCCAGCCGATCCCGCCAAATGCAGAACAAAAGCTTCGAACTATGGATATTCAGTTTTGCCGCCGATTTTGATGCGTGGCCGGGTTCTACCCTTCAGGTTATTGTAGTGTATCTACTTTTTATCGCTGGTCAAGATACGATACAAAAACTCTTTCCTTTTCTGCATTTGAAGGAGCTGTTTACATTTGCGTGTATATGTATAAGCATATTTATTAATATCCGTATATATATATATATATATATATATATATATATATATATATATAAGAAAAAATAAAAGTTAATAAATAAAAGTTAGGAAATAAATAAATATATAATAAATAGAAAGAAGTGGAGATGTGGTTTCTAAGTTAGTCATGGTCTAAGTATTTACGCAGATATTTTTTTTTAATCATATCACCCCAAGCAAGGCAGTCCACTGCCACTATAGCGCAGGGGGTTACATAGAGCGATTGGGTATAGGAAATGTTCGAAAGAAAAAAGTGTGGGAATATCCATGCCCTCACAAAGCTTCGAACCTGCACCGTTTAATTGCAAATTCTTTGTGCTTGTTCACGCTTTATCTCCACCCGATATCGAGCACAAAAACTTGCCAAAATTTATTTAATCAGCAGAAACAGCGAAAAAAATGCGCGCACACACACACACATACACGCGCGCACACACACACACGCGCACACACGCACACACACACACACACACACACACACACACACACGTATATGTATATATTGACGTAAATTAATAAATATACATATGAGGAGGGTGTACATATGTATATTATTATTATTCAGGTGTTAATAAAAAGGTGCTCAATGTATGGACAGAGCTGTATTATTTATATATATTAATAAATATACCTATACATATATACGTAGACGTAGGATAATACGTATATTTATTAATATAGATATGTGTGTGTGTGTGTGTGTGTGTGTGTGTGTGTGTGTGTGTGTGTGTGTGTTGTTTATTTGCACCTGTTGTAGGTCACCGTATTGAGTCTGAGGCCCTCTCAAAAAATTCAGAAGTTCTTTTCATACAAAAACGATCAAAGTGAGTTTTCAGAGCTACCGTACCTTTGTAATCACCATTCGACTCATCCAATTCCTTCCGAATTCTTTGCACTGTCATCAGATTGACACCCAAGCACCCTGAAATGTTCGCATTGGAGTTTCCAGTACGAATGCCAAGCAGTGTGCCGTCTCCAATTTTCTATCGGAGTGAATTGCGCCATAGTGCTCTTTTTCTCACAAGATTCGTAAGTGCAGTGACGTGGGTAAAGAGTGTTGTTATGATGGTGAGATCTGACTTGTGTGTTTATACCAATTTTATATATATATATATATATATATATATATATATATATATATATACACACATTATGTTTTAGAACATGTACATTATTTTTTAATATATGTCCTCGACAGTCATAATATGTTTGTTTCAACGTTGGGTGCCCAACGTTTCTTCGGGAAGTCGAAGAAACGAAGAAACGTTGGGCACCCAACGTTGAAACAAACATATGATTGTCGAGGATATAATATTAAAAAATAATGTACATGTTCAAAAAAATGATTTATAATAAATATTCACAGCTCTATACATCATATATCGAGCACTGTTTTAAATTAATGTTTTGGACGGAAAAAATTCTTTCTTTGTTCTGTACCCACTCGGATATATATATACATATATATATAATCATTTCATCCTAAGCAAGGCATTCTACTGTCACTGTTGTGCAGGGGGTTACATACAGGAAAGTAATGAGAAAGAGTGTTTAGTTATAGGAAATGTCAGAAGGAGGGTGATAGACGGATGAGGATACCGAGAATGGGGGTGGAGTAGATGAAAAAAAGAACTTGAGAGAATGGATACGAGTTAGTGTGATAGAAGATGTCTATTGAGCTTACATTTAAATTCCTGGAGATTGTAGCTGTCGGGGAAGCAAATATATGGAAGGGAATTCCACAATCGGGAAGTGCGAGAAAAGAAGCTGTTAGAGTAGAAATTGCGGTTACATTTTATCGGTTTCACTGTAAAAGGGTGGGACCTAGTTGCTAATATGCATCTAAGAATTCAGGCTGTTAAATTATAATTGCTTTAATTTATAGATGGTTGACTTTGTTGTATGGCCATTGTTTAGGTTTTTTTTACTCATTTCACCCCAAGCAAGTCAGAAGTACCACTGGTGCGCAGGGTGTTACAGAAGAGGTGAGACGAGAAAGAGGAACAAGTTACAAGGGAGTCCTTGGAGTCCTTGGAGATTGTAGTTTTCAGGGAAGCAAGTATACGGAAGAGAATTCCACAGGCGGAAAGTGTGAACAAAGAAACTGTTCGAGTAGAAGTTGCGGTTACATTTGATTGGTTTCAGTGTAAAAGGGTGGGACCTAGTTTCTAGTGTAGTAGCTCGAGTAAATTCATGCAGAGGGGTCACCAGGGATCATGATTATGAATATGTTTTTACTATTGCTAGTATGTTTGTATTGCTTGTGAATAGTTGTCTAATGCCTCCGTCTCACATTTCAGAGGCCACACTGCTATGTCGGTTGCTAATCGACTTAACGTCCCCAACATGTTAGGAACTTGGTAATCTTCCACTGAAAGCTGACTCTTTAGTATTCGGCTAACTGCCGACTAATATCAAATGCCTAGTAGTTCTACTGAACTCCAATAGAAGTTTAAAAAACTCCTATGATATATATTTTCGTTACACCCCAATTTTTTACATTGTTTATTATACGTTTGTGTACAGTGTGTATGTGTCTGCGTGTACATTTAAGTGTACGCAAAGATTTATGTAAATCTATACATAAATGCATGCATAATATATCTGTACACATAGATAGATAGATAGATAGATAGATAGATAGATAGATAGATAGATAGATAGATTGTTTAATTACTTGGTTTCTGGTCATAGTAAGATTAAACCAGTGCACATTTGTATTAAAAAGTGTTTAATACAATTATATTATAGAACTTTTTTCTTAAAGAAAACGGTAAACAGTAACATCAGTTATTGCAAATCGCTTGAAGACACCACTCATGGTAGAAACCTAGGCCGCGTAGTAACTCATTTAAAAATGGAAAAAAATATATATATTTGTGTGTGTGTGTGTGTGTTTTGAGTAATTGTACAGTATATACAGCTGTATGCAAATGTGTATCAATACATATATATATATATATATATATATATATATATATATATATTTATGTACTATGTACGGTTTGTTTTTTATTCATATACATATAAACACATCAATTCACTCATCCATTTACTTATATATATATATATAGAGAGAGAGAGAGAGACAGACAGACAGACAGACAGACAGTCAGACAGACAGACAGACAGGGCGAGTGAAAGAATGAACACACTGAGATAGATAGATAGATAGATAGATAGATAGATTCGGTTAAACCACAAGAGTGCTAAAGTATATAAACAACTGAACATTGATTGAGAATCAAGTCTTTTTACACAGCCGTTTTCTCCTCGTAAATCGCCGCAGATCATTCCTTATATTTTCCTTGTCCTTCGTCTTCTTCTCCGATTTAGCAATCAGAAGCCCGACTCCATCTTCCTCCCCCTTCCCCAAACATTTGTTTCTCCATCTGCTAGCCTCATCATCAATCGACTCCTGAACACTACGACACAGAAAAGTGAGAAGCGTGTTCGGTGCCGGGGTTGGCGGAAAACGGAGCCTGTGAACCGGTATGGCGTTTGCAAGCCGTGTTTATGCATGGAGGCCGCGATGGTGGCCCTAACGGGGCGACAGGCGTGCCCATACTATGGACAACTGATGTAAGCATTCTGTTAAGATGCGATTGGGAGCATCAATGACTGGAGAATTAAGTCCCGAGGTTCTGGAGATAATTGCAGTTTCTATTAAGGATACACCGAGTGTTAGTTT